>SCDY01000125.1:0-94751 GCA_004143825.1 Drosophila micromelanica | reverse complement strand
TAAACGAGCTGAAATGTTTATAGAACCAGATCGCAGGGTTCAGGGTATCTCCTAGTCGGGCGGCCCCGACTAGAGCCTTCTCACTTGTTTTTTTTTTTAAATATGGTCTCTGTATTTTTAGGATACTGGACTTATGTACAGTTATTCAACGTTCCCCAAATTCCAACTGGAGAATCGTCAAATCACCAACGAAACGCATCCAATAGTTATACCTCGCCTGCAAAATCTTCGTGGATACAGACTTCCCGTTATTGTTGGCGGCTCCACGCCACGTCTTATAGTTTATCGTCGTTCATCTGGAGAGCTGGTCTACAATGGCTATGTGGGACATTTGATGAGGTGTTTTGAACAAAGGTACAACTGCAACTTTATGCAACCTGTGCCGTTGAACGAGTCGGTGCCTGCCCAAAAGCTCATTGGAGCCGTACGTAGTGGGATTGTTCAGTTCGCTTTCGTGGCCACTTATCCGGAGATTCCTTTCCGAGGCTATACGTACCCCATTGAACTTCTAAACTGGTGCTTAATGCTGCCCGTATCGAGCGCGGTTCCATCAAGAGAGCTCTATGCTCGAGTATTGGATTTATCCACCTTTCTAATGCTCGTTGTGTCATTGGCGTTGATCTCAGCATTGCTATCATTCAGTTTAAGACATTATGGCTATCGTGTTCACCTGTACCAGTTTCTGGTGCACAATAATTGCCTGAGAGGAGTTTTGGGACAGTCCTTCAATGAGGTGCTTCACGCGCCTTTTGTGGTGCGTGGCATTTACTTACAGATTTGTATGTTTGGCTTCCTGTTCACTTCCTGGTACAATTCCTATTTCTCTGCCTACATCACCAGCGTTCCGCGACAGAAGCCACTCACCAGTTACGACAGCATCCTTAACTCTCAAATAAAAGTTGTGATCTGGACTCCTGAGTATCAGCAATTACTCAAAATGAATAAACAAATGCAAAAGTATGAAGCCATGTTTAAGCTCGAAGCGGATTTTGAGAAATTTTTAAGTATCCGGGACTCCTTTGATACACAGTACGGATATGTGATGCCGATCGTAAAGTGGAACATTATCAAGCAACAGCAGCAGGTTTTTAGCTCAACTTTGTTCACTATGAATGAGGATCTTTGCTTTAATCGCATCATCCCAATTGTGTTTCCTATTGCGGAAAACTCTGTTTTCAGAGAGCCACTTGAGCGCTTGATAGGCGAGGCGGCTGCCACTGGCCTCATGGTCCATTGGCGTGACATGGCCTTTAGTGAAATGATAAAAGCTGGCAAATTGCATTTGGTCGATCTCGGCACGCCAAAGGAGTTCCGTGCCATGCAGCTGATGGACTTGGACTACATTTTAATGGCTGGTGCTCTGCTGATGACCCTGGCATTCGCAGTGTTTGGAGTTGAGCAATTATGGTTTCGGAAAACGCGATTAACACAGAGCTTGCTCGCCGGCCTACGATTTGTACATCGTTATTTACCATTAATTTAAAAAATATAATTATTACTTTAAAAATAGCACACAAATTTATAGTAATGCCCACATTCAATTTCAAATTAACAAACATTTTTTTTCAAAAATTAGTTATTTTTCAAAAAAAAAAAAAAAATGCAAAAATGTTATTTTTAATAATGCTTACCTTTTAAATGCAGAATCAACCTAGAGGACAAACCTTGAGCAACGGAAAACATAAAAATGGGTTAACTATTAAGAATGGTATAGGAGCTTAAAATATGGGAGCTCCAAAAATATAACACGATAAAATTATTGTCAATTAAAAAAAAAAAGTGGAAATATTTTTGTCGAAAGTAGTAGTAGTCGAAGTACATGAGATTTGTTTTGCAAAAAATGCATCAAGTTTTAATCAATTAAAACTATTAATAAAAAAACTACTTTAATATGTTAATGTTAATTTGATAGTTCTTATTACACAAAAAGGTAAATGAGTAACTAATTAAATGCGTCCATATTAATAACCATATTGTTTTTTTTAATGATGGTGCACTGTAAAATGGCTGTAAATTAGTACTCAAGGGAGTTGATTCCAAATTGAAGATCCAAATATGGCGCTGTAACTCTCCTCAAATAAAAATATATGCAGATGTGTTTTCGTACTTAATTGTTTTAGGATGTATTTACATCGTTTCCTTGATATCTCATGCGTGTTGCTAATGTGGTGCCCTCGTTAACAACCTTTTAAAAGGCAGGGTCATTTGTCACTGCCATGCAGTAATTTGTCATTCTCTGCAATGGATCATCCTTGGATTGCCTTGTGCCATTTTCTTTGGATTATCAGCCTAACTGTCAACGTGGATAGTTCGGCGGTGCTGCGATTGTTGAGAAGCATTAAGAAACAAAATAATTTTGAACTGTCTGTTGCTAATGAAATATCATAATTCCAGTATATCGGATAGGTTTTTAATGGATTCTATGAATATAGTGAAAACTCTGCAAATGCCTGTTATGAAACTTGACGAGCATGTTAATTGTTTTCTGTATGAAAAGTACAGCAATCTAGTGCTGTCTGTGGTGCATTTAATCGGAAATGATTTTGATGAGAACGAAACTTTGGTAAATGCACTAGTTAGCAGTTTGCGGCTTATGACCACTTTTATGACATTTTTATACAAATTGTTTACTAATTGCTGGAATATAGCTGCTGAATGTGGTGGCACTATTCGAAGATTATCAAGTCAGAAAAGATGTGGTTGCTTATTGACTTACATATTAAAAATTTTTTTTTGTATTTCAGACCTTTTATAGCTATACACAATTTCACGATGCCAAGTCGCCCATCTTCCCCGAACTTCTGAAAAATCCACATGGTTATAATGTGCGCATCTCAATTAGTGGCCCCGCTCCGCGCATTAGGTGCCTTCATGAATGCCCTTGAGGAAAAAAATAATTGCTCCTTCACTCCTGCTTACCCGAATAAGTTAGCTCCGTCAACGAAAGTAGCGTCAGTCGTGCACAATGGCACTGTGGATTTGCCATTACCTACCCCCATTAGAACCATATGCGAGGCTTAAGTTATCCCTATGGGCTGTCCGGATATATCACGTGAAGAATATTGTATCAATGCTTTTAAACGCGTTCAAGTGACCTTTCCACAGATCTGTGTAATGGAATTTCTGCTTACGCCCTTGTTCAACTCTGACTTCTATACGCCCAGGGTGCCGCCTTTTCGGAACTACAATGATATATTGGCCTCGCATTTGAAAGTGGCTGTCTGCAAGCTTCTGTTTCGGATGCGTAAGGATTTATGTCTTTACAATACCACATCCCTCGGATTTTTAGTTTGTGAAACTCGATACAGGCGAACTGTCGTTGCGGGATTATAGTTTGCACATTGAATTTTGCGGGACGCATCTACAGGATTTGAAATACGTTTGTTATCTTCAGTAGTCTGCCTGCTCAAAATTTTCTCGTATTGGCTAACGTCATCGCCAGCGCACGTAAAACAAATTCTATTTGATTAATTTATACATATGCATAGTATATTGGCTATTATTGTTTCTCTGAAATAAAATTTGCCATTATTAAAGCCACAATTTACTGTTAATAACGATAGGCTTACATGAGCAGGCAGCCCCAGTTTACAAAGAGGTCATGAGTTTCGTTGAGGACTATGCGTGAAGATTTTTGGATTTATTAAGGCATCCAGATTCTGTTGCCACTGGGTTCGTTGGCGTGACATGGCCTCTAGAGATATGATTAAAGCTGTGCTTGGCAATTGATGGACTTGGACTACTTTTATTCCGGGATACATTTATTTAGATACATTTAGATATTTTAATATGATTGAAAAGGGTCATAAAATAAATACGTAGTAAACTAATTTCACAGCTCTGTATAAATTAAGCCGTCATGACACCTTTTAATTATGCAGCTGTCAAAAAGCATTTCATTGTTCATTGATGTATGTAACTTGTACCAGTATCCAGTTGTCTTGTAATCTCATGGGTGTTGTTTTTGTGCAGCGCTTGTTTGAGGTTTTTATTTGCCCTCGCAATTGGTTCATTAGCAACCCTTTAAAAGGAAGCCGCAATAATCAGCGTCATGCAGTAATTCTCCAATGGTCGCCATGAGTCGTCCCTGGGTGCTTTTTTGGCATTTTTGTTTTATTATCAATACAACAATCGAAGCGGACAGTTCGGCGGTGCTTCAATTGTTGAGCAGCATTAAGGAACAGAATAATTTTAACTATTTGATACTAATGAAATATCACAATTCCAGCGTGCCCGACAGATTCGTGGCAGATTCGAAGGGTAATTGTTTAGTTAAAAGTATTATGGAAACTCTGCAAATGCCGGTTATGCAACTCGACGAGCGTGTTAACCATTTTCTCTATGAAAAGCATAGCAGTCTAGTGTTGTCTGTGGCACAATTGATCGGAAAGGAGTTTGAGCAGAACGAGAGTTTAATAAAGGCACTAGTTACCAATTTACGGCTTATGACCATTTCGCGCGTGGTGTTTATCGTGCAGCTGGATGAGCCCAATGAGAGTTTTCTATACAAATTGTTTACGTATTGCTGGAATATGAAACTGCTGAATGTGGTGGCACTATTCGGAAATTATCAAGTCAGAAAAGTTGTGGTTTTTTATTGACTAACATATAACAAATTTTTTTTTTTTTATTTTTCAGACTACCAACACCTTCTATAGCTATACACAATTTCCTAACTTTCAATTGGAGGAACGTTTATACGATGCCAAGTCGACCATCTTTCCCGACCGTTTGACTAATCTTTATAGATATAATGTGCGCTTTATTATTGGTGGCGCCGCTCCGCGCATTATCCTCTACTATGATAAACATGGAAATCTCGTCTACCGGGGTACATTGGGGCACTTCATGGAAGTATTTGAAAAAAAGTACAATTGCACTGTAACGCAGCCAATTCCAGCCAATCCAGATGATTTGGCTCCTTCAACGGAATTAGTGGCAGCCGTGCTCAATGGCACCGTGGACATATCATTAGCCATCACATTCCCCGACAAGCTTAACATGCGATATTTATCATATCCCTATGAGCAATTGAATTATTGCCTAATGCTGCCCGTAGAACCAGATATGCCGCGTTCGAAATACTATATCATTGTGTTTGAGCTCAAGGCATTTTTGCTTACCTTAGCCGTCATGGTGGTCATTTCTGGAACACTTTCAGTGGTTCTAAGGCAACAGGGCTATGCTGTACATCTGTACGAGTATATAATGCATGACAATTGCTTGAGGGGAGTTTTGGGACAGTCCTTCTATGAGGTGCACCGGGCCTCAATACGCGTGCGAGCTACCTATCTACAGATCTGTACATTGGGGTTTTTACTTACCGCATGGTATAATTCCTATTTCTCAGCTTATGTAACCAGTACGCCAAAGGAGCATCCCTATCAGACCTACGATGATATACTGGCCTCCAATCTGAAAGTTGCCGCGTGGGAGTCGGAGTATAATGAGATTGTTGGACGCATAAAGGAATTTCGCAAATACTCATCTATGTTTTTGGTACTGCCCAGCTTTAAGCAGTTTATTCGTATGCGGGACACATTCGATACCAAGTATGGCTACATGATGACATCCAGCAAGTGGGTGGTCATCAACGAGCAACAGAACATCTTCAGCAAGCCCTTGTTTCGGATGCGCAATGATTTCTGTTTTTTCAATAATGTCCCCCTGGGATTCCCAGTTCATGAAAACTCGATTTATAAGCAGCCGATTCAACGGCTAATTATGCGGTTAGCTGATATGGGCTTAACATCTTATTGGACATCAAAAGGCTTTTCGGAACTGGTGGAAGCAGGCGACCTGCGTTTACTGGATCATAGTCTGGGCAGAGAGTTCCGCGCGATGAAACTACAGGATCTGCAATATGTTTGGTATGGCTTCGCTTTTATGGTGGTATTATCTTTATCGGTTTGGCTGCTCGAATTATTTTCAAATTGGCTACATCTTAGACGGCAGTGCAGGCATAACGAAAGTCTACAACATTACAGATTCAATTAGTATACAATATAATCATAAGTTTCTGATGTTAAAAGAAAATTTGTGCTGGTCTTTTCTATTTCACTTTTTAAAATTTTTAATTATTTGCACGTTTTCTTTCGATCCGCAGCAGCGCACAGATTATTAATTTGTCAAAAGCTTGAACAAATGTCCGAATAGTTTCTTTGTGCAAATGTGCCTTTGGCAGGAGACTGTGGCTCAAAGTTCATCAAATGCAATTAAGATGCTTGTTCATTGTGGCTGCGGCTGCAGGTCCCCCAAGGTGCCTCGAAGACGTCGTCTTCGATGATGTGAGCCACCTGCGCCAGTAACTGGCGCCTCTTGAAATTCCCTAATCGACATGTTTCGATCTCAAATGACTTACCGCTCACTGCGCCACTCGGCGGAGCTGCCGTTGCCGTTGCCGTTGCCTGATCTGGCAAAGACGCAGAGAGTAAAACAATTTCTCTAATCTGCACTGATGTTTGCTTGCGTTGCTGGCGCATGCGGCACGCATTTGCAGCCCCCCGCCACCGATTGCAAGGCTTCAGCACAGCCCGCTGATGATGCTGTTAATGCAGCAGTAGCTGCGCACTTTGATTTTGACTGACAAGTGCCGCCTGTGTAATGCTGCAGCCGTTGTAGTTGATGTTGCTGCTGTTGTTGACATGCGCAGCTGCATGCGCTTTCATGTGCTTCCTTTATTGGAGAAAATTATTTATATGCCCCTGATGATCTCCGACCAGCTAGAGGCCGCCCGGCCGTTAAAACTAATTAACACAATGCCAACTGACAACAACGCTCAGTTACTGACAATGGGTCCAAGACTTTGATGTGTTCGCTTTTGGGTCTGGCCATGAATTAGATATTTAATTTAATTGTCAATAAAACTTTTAATTCTTCTTTATTTTGATGTTTAATGCTTGCAATACTTAAATATTTTATATAAGACTTAACTGCTAATGGGTAGCTGGATTTTTTCTTTTTGTTTGCATAAATAATAACTAACAAACATTTAACTAAAAATGTAATTTGATTGCGCCTAAAACTATGCGCAATATGTGTGGGCGTGCGTTTGTATGTATCTGTGTGTGTGTGTGTGTGTGTGTATAAACAAGGGCTTAGCGTAAATTAATTATGTACATAAACTAAATTCAATAAATTAGAAAATATTGCAAAGTTCACAGTAAGTAGACAACAATAAATGTAACGTAACCCAAACACCAGAAAATAAAACTATCACATAATAATTGGCAGTTTAATTAACATTAACATTAACTAACCGTAGTTATTCAATTTATTTAACTTAGCTTAAACTTAGGCTAATTTTAGCTCATTTTATTTATATTTATATATAGTACATACAATTTGCGATTCACACAGCGGCGAGTGTAAGAAGATGAGTACTATGAAAATTGAAATAGTTATCAGGTAGTATAAACGATTTCTATATCAAATACAAAAATAATGGCAAGTGCAATGCAATCAAGCATTTTTTATGATCTGTAAAATAGCTACGCCTGGGATAACTTGAACACTTCTCAGAATTGCGAAATTGAGAGTATTATGAAGGAAGAACACTAGCTAAATATAATTGAAAACCCGATATTTGTGCCTGTAATAAGAGATCCTTGAAGGTAAGATGATATTGTTTTCATATATAAATTCGAATTGCTCAGGCATAGTTCTCGCCAAAGAAATAACTTTTGATTTAAAAAACCTTGTACATAATTTAATGAAGTGTTCAAAATTGTTCTTGTTGCTAGCTTTATCTTAAATTAAGTCATATTTACACTGACGAACTTTATGCTAATTTGGACAAAGCAACTAATATGAAATACTTTCAATTTACAGGAAACGCTTCACGACATATTTATGCCTACTTAGTTATATAGTTTAGTTTTTGTTTTTGTTTTTTTTTTTAAATTTTTTAAATTTATTTTATGTAAGTAGTTAGAGAAAAAATGATGGGTGAGTTCATAGATTTTGTTATTGCAAGGAAGCTTTTGGCCTCATTTTGATATCACCACTCGTAAATTTGCTTATTAGCTTCGTTTTAACTTTTATTTTGTGTTTACAATTAATTAATAATATTTAAAATTGCTTTTTATTTTATCTTTCTTTTAATTTGGCACATTTAAAATTAATTTGTGTGTGTTTTAGCATTAAGTGTAAAATAAAATTGAGTATTTTATTTGGAAGTGCATTTAGTGAGTTTTGCGTGTTGTGATGTGTTTGTGTTATAGGAATTGCACAGAAAGCTGAGATAGGAATTAATCAATGACGTTCATTCGATCGGAAAAGATCCGTTTGATTTTTTTGTTTTTTTAGGAAACACTTCCCCAGGAGTATTCAAGTAATAATCTTAGTTATTCGTTTTGTTTTGTTGTAAGTAAGGAACAAGAAATAGTTTGCTGTTGGTGTTTGTGGAACATAGCCTATACATATGGGAGCCAAGGTCAGACCCACTACCGGTTCGCCAGCAGACCATTGGCGGGCGGCAAAACGCCTGGCGGCGTATTTGGTCCACTCAGCACGACGCCGGCACTCATTAAGCTGGGACTGGATACCACCGCTGTGGCCACCGCGCTCAGCTGTCGCTGTTGGGCCAGACTTGCTGCGCCGGAGTTGGCCGCATTTGTAGCTCCGCTGCTGGCACGCTGATGCTTGGCAGAGTTGCCTTTTATCAGGCTACCGTTGTTCTTCTGGGTCATGTGCGTCTGATAGTGCTTGGCCAGGTGCGCCTTTTGCCGGAAGCTCTTGCCGCACAGCGAGCACGCGAACGGCTTCTCTCCGGTGTGCGTCCGTATGTGCACATTCACCGAGTACTTATCCTTGAAGCCCTTCGAGCAGATGGAACAATAGTGCAGTGAACGCTCCTTACGCTGGCCACCGCCACTGCTGGCCGAGCTGCCGCTGGCGTTGCAATTAGCGGGCGGACTGTTGCTGCTGCTGCTGGCGCTGCCGCTTGAGGAGGAGCTGCCGCCATTGCCAATGACAACGCCCAGAACGTTGCCGCTGTTATTGTTGTTGTTGTTGTTTGCCACATTTGGATTATTGTTGTTCGTGCTATTGGCGCTGCTGTTGCTACGCTTGTATTGCTTCTTGGGCTTGCTAATGCCACCAAGGCGACCGCCTGTCACAGAGGTACCCACAGCGCTGGCTGCTGTCGATGTGGACACCTCCGGCTTGAGCGGCTGCGGCGGCGGTGCCTGCTGCTGCTGCTGCTGGGCGTTGGCTAAGGGCTGCAGCTGAGTTGCAGTTGCTGTGGCTGTGGCGCCGGGCGACATCTGCATGAGCACATCGTTGCCGGTATAGTCGCCCGGCGTGGGCGTGCCCGTGCTGGCACTGCAGAACTGCTGCACCTCATTGGCAATGCGCTTGATTTTCTCGAAGTCATCGCTGAAGGCGTTTTCCAGCGACAGGAACATGTCATCCACAATGATGCTGGCATTGCCGCCATGCTGGCCCTGATTCGTGGCGGACATATGTGCGCCACCGCCTGTTGCATGGCTCATCGCCTGCGCATCCTCAAACATTTGCCCGGTGTTCAGCGTTGAGTCCGCAAAGCCCAATGCGTCCGCTGCATCGTCGGGGGTAAAGAGCAGCCGTCGCATCTCATCGTCCTTGACCACCGGCAGCGCCAGACCGTTCTGCATGTGCAGACCCTTCGCGTAACCCTTGCCCTGCAGAGCGCTGCGCAGCAACGACTCCGCAGAGTTCTGCTCCGCCTCCGCATTGTGATCGGCCATGTGCCAGTCGTTGTTGTTGTTCTGGAACTGGGCAAGCTGTTGGCCCAGCTCGTTTACACCGCCGCCCGCTATGGAAATGGCCGTTACGAGCGAGGGCAGCGTCTGTCCATGCGGCTGGGTCTGGGAAATACTGCTGAGGCCATTGGCATCCGCACCACTGACAATCACATCCTTGCCATCCGTGCTGAAGCCGCTGTCATCGTACGGATACTCTGACTTAATGTAGCCCGGAAAGCTGCCCAGCAAGCTGTCCAAGTCCAGTGCGCTGGGCAGCTGCTCCGCCTCGGCGCGCTTCAGCCAAGGCTCGCCACCATTTAATACTGTCAGGGTGTAAATCTGGCCATCCGTTGTGTCCAGGCTGCTGATGGTGTCACTGCTGCTGCCCGCTGCGCTCGAGGAGCTGCTGGCATTGGGCTGCTGCTGTTGTTGCTGCTGCTGTTGCTGTTGCTGCTGCTGCTGCTGATGAGGATGTGGGTGTGGATGCGACTGCGGAGATGTGGGACTGGGCTGGTTGCTACACCGAACATTGCTGGCGTTGACGGTGCTCGTGGCGCTGGCTGTGACCGGCTGCTGCTGCCAGCAGTATCGATCGAGGTCCTCGAAGATAGAGCTGGAGTCAAGGCGGCTGGAATCCTTGTCCTGATGCCAGAACTGCAGAATCCAAAAAGACAGACGGAAATAAAATATTATCAAGCTGAAGTGAAATCGCTTGGAACGGAGGCTGCAATAAATGATCAAATTTTATAACTTTCAACCCACCTCGTAGCCCTGTAACGTGGGATCGCCGCCATTGCTGGTGCTGCCATTGCGATTGCTCACGGGTACAATGCCGCCGCCGCCGCCACCGCCGCCCTCTCCAATGTCGTGGGTCAGGCTGCTGGTGGTTCTCGCGCCGCCGCCGCAGATTGCCTGCTGTGGCGTTTGTGATGTTGTTGGCTGATGACCTTGGCTGTGGTTGTGACTGTGCTGCTGTTGTGTGTGCTGCTGGTGGTGCTGTTGCTGCAGGCTAACGCCCACGCCAACATCCACACCGACACCGATGCCGATGCCCATGTCCGGCGCTGTGACAAAATCGAAGAAATCCGTCTTTGAGAGATCGTCGGCACGAAAGGATTCACTTATATCCATGCCAGTCGATGTGGACATATCCTCAGTGCCAATCATTTGTTGTGTGTGTATTTCCAGTTCGCGATAGTCTTTTTCCAGTGCCGTTCAGTATGCGAATTATTCAGTGTTGATTAGCTGTAATTAATATGGGTTATTAAAATATATATTAGTTAATAGAAACAGATTTTATGCTCTTTACTAACTGAATTACTGAATTACTGACAGATGTAAGAAATTGGATTTGCATCTATGCCACAACTTAAAAAATTTGAATTTAATCGTCAAATGTAGTGCAAACATTTTTAACAAAAAACCGCTCTGAGTGTTGAATATTTGTACTCATGCACAAAGTAAAAAGAGTATATTGGGTTTGTGCAGTGTTCGTCTGGCTGTCTGTCCGTTTGAATGTAATTTTTTCCAACATAAGCCTTTTTTTATGTGTACACAAAATGTTGGGATACGAGTATTGCGCTATCGGTTATATTGTAGTTCGGTTTTTGTTTTTATTTTTTATTTTTTACTTTGAACATCAACATCCACGCCTCTGATTAGTAAACAGTTTTCCTCGGACTCTTTGGGGACATGTGCATTAATTTATTTAAGTCACTTGTCAGTTGGCTGCATAAGTCAATCATTCATTCATTCGCCCATTTCTTGCACTCAGCTCAGTTCAGTTGCCCTGCCCCGCCCCGCTTCGTCTTGTGGCTTAGTTCGTTTTGACGTACATTCCAGCAATACTTGCATTTTAATTTGGTCAGCTACTTTAGCCTTCTCAGCTTTTTGCTGGCTATCTGCAAACAAATAAATCAAACTGACAGAAGGGTGACAAAGTGTAAACACATTTGGCGCGCTCGGCTCGTAAATCTTTCGAAGCCGCACTTGGACTTTGGCTAAAACCAAACCTGACGCAGTGACACACTGTTTTTTTTATTATTTTCGTTTCATTTACATAGATTCTGCATAACAAGCCCGCCATTTAGAACAGGCAACGTGCCGTTGCCAAAAACAAATAAAAGGGGGGAAAAAAAATATCACTACGAGTCTGAACTTTTGACTACCCATGGCGGCTGGAGGGTGCTGTTGCCTCCGCTGTCTTGATTAGATACCTGATATATTTGGCCAGTCCGAGTACGATCGAGTAATCGATGCAGCTAGCAATCGAAATTGAATTGACAGCTTGCGTGCAGTTGCTTTGCAGCGATTGCGATTGGGTTTTTGATCTGTTGTTCAGGTGTTTGTTGTGGCCTGCCTTGTCAAAGTCGTGCAGAAACTACTAAATGTTCAAATTGTCAATTGATTTGCTCTTATTTTGATATATACATATATATATATATTTTTTTTTTTTGTATTATGGGCTCTGCATATATAGCAATAACAGAAATGGACGGCATTTCGTGGTCTGGTGTGGCAGCGTGAGAACCACAAACAAAAATGACTTAACAAATTTGCATACAACACAGAGAGCAAAGAGCTTGGCGTATTCTCTAGCGCATAGTTTAGATAAGGGCAGAAAAGCGAAGAGAAAATGCCATGGTATAAATATTTCAGATGCTGTTGCTAGGAACATTTAAGTGCAATCTACGCAGAAATCAACTGCAATGTGGAGCCAGGTCTTTGAAATGCTTAGTTGAGACCGCAGCAGCAGTCGCAGCAGCATCAACACCTGATCTCCAAAGACATTAAAGTGCGGCAGCGGCAGTCAAAGACACGACCCATTAGAGCCTGAATGAAAGCAACAACAACAACAACAATATCAGCAGCAGCAGAAACAGTATAAAAAACAACAATTTAAACTACAACAAGTGCAGGCCATTGGTCAAGTCAGAGACCAAGCGATCGGCCAGTCTGCTTTTAAGACTTTCAGAGTGAGCTCGTTTTCAGTGTTTTCCACGGCTTATCGCTCGTCCATCTGACCGGCCATAGAAGGCAAAGGCTGCCTCTGAAATTTCACCAAAAACTTTGCGGCTTTGCTTAAATGCGTAATCATTTGTAGTCATTTGCCTGCCCGGTCGCCTGGTCGCCTGGTTAGTTGCCTGGCCTGGCTGCTGCTTGGTAGTTTAGTTAATCATGATGTTTAAATTCAAAAATTACTTTATACATCTTTTATGGCGCAAAGAGAGTGTTTGAGGGGGACAGAGAGAAGAGGTGGAACTTTAGAAAAATTTGTACACATAAAATTCATAAAAAAATCGTAAATAAAATAATAAGCTTTTGTTTGAGCGTTTTGGGGCGAGCAAATATTGACTAATTTGACTACGATTATTGTTATTTGGCCGCGGCCCGAGCAAAAAGAAAGTTTGCAGCCGCGCGTCTGGAACGTGCATATAGTACATCCAGACATAACTGGCTGATCGGCTGATCGGCTGCCTGGCGGCCAATCATGTACGTGCATGTGCCCAGCACATGCATCATGAGTTGAAGATGAAGATGCATGTGGCCGCGACTCCGAATGCAGTTTATTTCTTTATGCTGCATAGCAATTGCAATCGTAATCGTAGAAATTGTTAGCGCATTTTGGCCAATGCAAACAGCCTGCAGCGGCTTCATTTAAAATACATAGCATGATGGTCTTCTCTATCTCCTAAAAGAGTACATTACCTTTAATGTGAAATGGGTAAAATGTATTCGATTTTTAATAAGTTCGTTACATAAGATCATAGAAAATAATGAGTTGTTTTATTTTTTATTAAATACTGTATATATTTTATCGCTAACAATTTTTTTAAATAGATATTTTATTTTTAAGTAATCAAATTGTTTTCGAAATACAAATGCATATTAGTCTTATTTGCGTATTTATTTTTGCTTTCTTTTTTTATTGTTTCTTTGTATACCTTTGATACATTCTTCTTTTATAGAGTGTACCCCGTATTCGGAGTGTTGAAGATTGTTTGAAAGCAACTTGTTTATGTTGTTTTTAATATTGTTGTATTGCATAGAGACGGAGAGGCATTTTTCGATTAGGGGCCATAAATAAAAATGCGCCAATAATTTTTTTAATTAAACGAAATTTGGCATATTTATTTACACATGCAAGTCAGCAACGTGCGCCATATCTTGGCTTGCAGGTTTTGGAAACATATATATATATATATATATATATTGCGATGTGACCTGGCTTTGTTTGGCATGCAAATTGCTAAGGAAAATTGCCAGGGAAATTTATTGAAGTAAGCAAAGAGCACAGCAACAATAACAACAAAATTATTAAGTTTTCGGCAAAATTTCTGTGGTGTGCATGGTCGGGCATGATTAGCATCCATCCCTCCATCTTACAAGCCGTCATAGCGGGCGTCAAATACAAAGGAGAAAAAAAATAATAAAAAATAAAATGCGGTAGTCAAAAGCCACCGCCGTTGTGGAGATTAGTTTATGTGCAGGAATTTTTATATTGTGGTTACACAATTTTCTTCAACGTGGCCCGACTCCTCACCTTTTTCTGCCGCTCGACGAGCTTGCTTTAAAAATCGCACGCTTTAGGTCTTCTGCTTCTGTTGTTTTAATCGCATTTTCTTGTCAAATGTTTTTATTTTTTTTTGTTTTGGTTTTTGCTATATTTTTCTTAAGCTTTTGTTACCAACGTTGATTTTTTCACGATTTTCCACGCATTTTTAACCTAAATTCCGTGCTAAACGATTTTTTAATGTCTTCACTAACAAGTTTCAATTACCAATAGCCAAAGCCATGGCAAAATGCGTACAGATGCCGTGTGCAGACATGTTCAAATGAAAACCAGTCTCCAACCCCAGCTCAATCAATTAAAATAATTCAACAATTGTAGCGAAATTGCCAAAGAAAGAGAGATAAAGAAGACAATGCGGCGAAAAAAACCTGTCGATCCAGACGGGACACGAGAATTCGTAACAGGCAACAAGTTGCCTCACGTAGCGCAATCAAATTGCACTTCGATTGGCTAAAATGGAGCCATCAGTGAAAATATCTTTGGATTTGTATGTGCACTTATTGATAAAGAGAATATTTATTGACCTATACTAGATTGAGAGGAAGGTGTGCAGCTTTTAAAAGTAGTTTCTTTATGCTAAGTAAGTACCACATATGGTTGCTTCTTCTAAGATCAGCAGCTAGATAGCTTTGTTCTCTAAATATTCGTTGTACTTGTTCTTAGCAGAATCTGAGCCGAGGTTACAGTTTGCCATGAGCTCAAAAATTATATTTAAGTCGGGAGTCCCCGACTAGGAGATCTACTAAAGATAGCTGTGAGCTATCTATATATTTATTTAAATTGATAAATTTAATCTGAGTATGGTATAGAAAAATCTAAAGTCGAAAAAGACGGAAAGTCCGACATGGCTAAATCGACGCAGCTCGTGGTCTTGATCAAAAGTCTATATACTTTATGTGGTCGGAGAAGCCACCTCTCTGTTTTCTACATATATTTATAGAAATTTTCCCATTTTCAATGGTTAAAACGTATAACAACTTTAATTATCAATTTTTTAGTATACTGTAGAATTTATATTACATTAAAATAAATAATACTCCATAAAAATAGATAACTAACGTCTGCATATGGGGAACAAAATGTACAAATTCTTTAGTATATTAACGGAAAAGTTTATAGCTTTGCACATGGTTATAGGCAGGAAAAATTGTATGCTGTTAAATGCTTTTTGCTGTGTTAATAAAGAATATATATGTAGTCCTTAAAACGCATCACAAGCAAATAGAAACCCATAAAAAAGTTTTCATGCAGCTGCAAATTTATAAACTTTTTATGGATTTCATTTTTTGTCGTTTTTTGTGCACATTTTTTTCTTCAATGCAAATGTT
This sequence comes from Drosophila micromelanica, assembly GCA_004143825.1. Classification (NCBI taxonomy): domain Eukaryota; kingdom Metazoa; phylum Arthropoda; class Insecta; order Diptera; family Drosophilidae; genus Drosophila; species Drosophila micromelanica. The sequence continues at coordinate 79,125 of SCDY01000125.1, read as the reverse complement.
CATCGTTAGCGAAGTGAGACCGCTCTGCACAGTGCCATAAGCTAGTCGATCATTTTTCAAGCAGATAATTATCGCCCACCAACTGACTGAAAGGCTACTGCCCCAACCGGCCAAATGCGCGTAACGGGCACGGTTGTTGTTAGCTGCTGCTGGTGCTGACCAATTGACCAATAGCTGGACAGGTTGATAAGCGGATGGGACACGGCTGGCATCTGTTGCAGCGAGCTTATGTTTCAATTGCATGCAAATGCATAATTGAATCAAATGGTCTTCAAGTTTTCGCCGGCAACTGCAAACGCAACGGCAACAGCAACTTTCGAACTGCCGCCCGCCTAATGAAGTAATCAACGGACAGCATCTCAAACTTTTGGCTGGCATTGTCAATCAACAAAATAAAAACGTTTTTATTGGTCTGCGTTACAAACCAAATAGCATCAAGATGTATTAATCATTTCGACCACTGTTTGGTTGTTAATCACGCGAGGCGAGGCGAGGCGCGGCGCGTCGACGCCGACGCTGACTGCGGCAGTGGCAGTGGCAGTGGCAGCGTAGTCGTTGTAGAAGCGTCGGCAGCGTTTTATCAGAGCTTACAGATCTTTGGCATAACCAAACGTAAAAACGTTAAAAAGCCAAATAACTTCAGGCGAGACAAGCATGATTAAAATGCGCAAAAATGGCAAACTCCAAATGGGCGCTGCATGTTGGAAGCGCCAAACACAGGCAACAACAAGAGCAACACCAGCAAACAACGCCGTGTGATGTACACGCGGCGCATTTCAATTCCATTTGATTAATGACAAAGCCTTAAAAGCAACTGCGACCGCTGCGGCAAACGAAGATGTTGCTGATTGGCCCGTTGTTCATTGCTGTTGTCAACTGCCAATTGCAGTTGCTGCTGTTGCTTCTGTTGCAGATGCAACATCTTAGTTATTCGCAGTTATTTTCTTTTATATATTATTTTTATGACAGACAATAAAAATAATTTGCTCACCAAGATCAAAAAGTAATCAATGGCAGCCAATCATAAAACACAATTTAACATTTTCCGTTTGACTTGATTAAATGCAAATGTGCAATTGGCAAGTAGAAAGTGTCGCTTTGGCCACCCACACAATATACGATACAAAAATCTGCATAAAGACTGTCGGCCAAATAAGGCCAAGACGAATGCAATGTTGCCGCTACAATTGGCCTTGTTTGTGGGTGCTGCTGTGAGTGATGTTGCTGCTGTGCCATGCGCCGCACTAACATGCCATGATAAATTTCGAATTTGCTATAAAACTTGTATCAGAACATGTCCATCTTGGTTGCCCACACTCACAGGAGGAGAGACAATTCATTGTTGGCCAGGTGAAAATTAAGGCTGCTTGCTTTCACAGCAATAGCAACAGCAACAGCAGCAGCGGCAGCAACATACTATTTATGCTGCTCGCAGCATTGTGATTAATGTATTAATTAAAGCCAGTTAGGCTGAACTTTTAAGACCCAGCCCATGATTCGTGGCTTTAGAAATCGGCAGACATTAATCAAAATCAATAAGGCAGTTGGCTCAATGCCAGCCGGCAATAAGTCCATAAAGCGGGCGAAACCCCTCAAGTCAAAAATTTGCATTTTAACAAGTTAATTTTTTGTTCTTGTTTTTGTTATTGTCCTTCTTGTTGCCGTAGTTGTTTTTGCTATTCTAAAGTATTGCAAAACAGTAGCGCACGAATTTTGGTAAGATCTGTTGTTGTTTTTAGTAGTTATCGTTTTTGTTTTCTTAGTTGTTTTTGACTGTTGCTGTTTTACTTTCAATTGCTTTTGACTGGCGACATAATAATGAGAAACCAAAACTGCATTCATTGCCCAAACGTGACATGTTAATTGAGTTTTTTGGGTGGGCGTTAACCCACCGAGGCACATTTCTGACAGCTGTCTATGCAGTAACTTAATTTGCTGCTTTCAAATGGCAGCAATATTAAAACACATGCAACAAACATATATAATATATTATAGGTTAAACAATTTAGACCCCTCTGCCAGAAGAACAAGAATGACAACTTTATTGATTTTTGCAAACGAGCTGAAAGACATTGAAACCAAATCGTGAGTCTGGCCAACAATCAAAGCAAATAGTAACAATAAGCCAAGTCTTTATAATTTTTGCCTTTGTTGTTCTTGGTGTGTCTGTGACGTGATCGCTGCAGGCGCCACTTGGCAGCCAAACAAAAGAGCAGGTCAGACCACAGCACGCCAGGAATTCTGGCTAATCAGCACAAGCTCCAACTCCGGCTCCGACTTCAGCTCCGACAAAAGGGTGGGCGCTTGACGACGAACCCATGTATTTCGTTTGAAGGCTGCCATTCATTAAAGCCATTTAACTGTTCAGGTTATTGGTGTGTGCATATTGTGATGCTCTCTGTCTATGTGTGTGCATCTAGCAATTTGTTTGCTGTCATGTCAAAGTGCAATGAAAATATTTTCACTTGCCCATCAAACGGCGCACACACAACACTTGACATGAGACAGCAACGTCAAACATTCCGCAATGCCACCCAAAAGGCATCTTCATAAATTTGATGCTGTTGCCGTTTTAGCCGCAGTAACAGCAAGAGTAGAAGCAGCAGCAGCGGCAGCAACACTCCCACATGCCCAAAAGACTCTATGGCAATATCGTGTGTAGTCTGTGGGCTCCTTGAGGCAGCCTCGTCTTGTGGGTCGATCAAAATGTTTGTGGCGTCTTTTTCATCATCATCATTAAATTCGTCAAGATGCAAATTTTTTGCCGTTTTTGCGACAGGCTGTTTGCTTTGTTGTTGTTTTTCTTTGTGGTTGCTGTTGCTGCTGCTGCTGTTGCTGCTGCCTCTGTTGTTTGCTAGTCGTGAGTATCTTCCTGGAAGGGGCACAAATTGATACCAACCGGCAGTCGGTTGTTGTTGACTTATACTGTCTTATACATTATTTTACTTGAGCTTTACTAAGTGCAATTTATTACATGGCCTGGCTCTTAGGGGTAGCTGTGGGCGTCTCAACCCATATATATTTCGCTGTTTGGTCATTTAGTTAGATCGACAATATTTACGTATATAACTCATGCTTAAACAAACTACATAAATTGCTCGTGACTGCAATTAGACAATTGTCGCTGTCGTCAAACTCAGTCATGGCTCAGAAGCTAATGAATTTTTATTTGTACTCGTATATGTATTACAAGACAGCAGCAGATCAGCAGCAGGGGCGGCAGCAAAGTCTTCATTGTGTTGGTGTTGTTGTTATTGTGGACACTGGCTGCCTTAGCTGCCGCTTGTATAAATTACCATAATAACAAATTACGGATCATTAAGATTGTCAGCTACTTCGTTTCAATTAATTAACCATTAATTACAAAGCGCCTGAATGGCAGAATGTGGCAACAGTGCCTGGTAACGACAAATGCTGTACATGAGCCTACAACATAAGCCCAAAACCCAACAACAAAGAGATAGCAGGCAACAGCATCCAAGCAGCCATATAAGCCACAATGACGACGACAACGACGACAACAAGAAGCCAAAATTAATGCAATAGAAGACAACAACAAAAGCAAAAACACTAACAACAATTGCTGCAGCAAGTGAAGAAAAGCACAAAAAAGCAGCTGTGCACAAAAATGCAAATTTTTACAGAGTATAACAACAACAACAACAACAACAACAGCGACAGCTACAAATATGCTAAGAGACTTCACTTTCAATATATACCAAAGGATGCTATTTGTTGTTGCTGTTTGTCGCGTTTGCAAGTTGCACAAATTGCATTTTACCATATAAAACACAATTTCAGCTGAAGACAAAGGAAAAAAAATAATAAAAAAAGCACAAGCAAAACCTACAGATGCATATGGGACAGAGGCAGACAAAGCACCGCCACTAAAAATGTGACAAAAGCCCAAAAACGCAAATTGAAAGTGAAACTCTAGAGAACCGAAATGGAAACTAGAAATTTGCATAGAAATGAATTTGCAAGAGTTATTGTGCCAAACTACTTATGAGTAAACAATTTTTTTTAGGTTAGCCATATTAATCTTAATCACAATAATTATTATTCAAGCATTTAGGAAGATCAAAATCAGGGAAGCACTTTGTCATAGATCACTAATGTTAGGCAAGCTAGCCAAAACAGTATGTGGAATGGAAAAGACAACAAATTGAAATATAACAAATTATAATACAATGCAACGGAGTATAATACTCTTTACAATCTTATATCAATATGTGAGGTTTTGTTTTAATAAAAATGTGTAAAAAGCTTAACCGGTTTATATATTTTTTTTCATTTCTGTACTTAAGATTTTAATTGCAGGCGGCTGGTCTATTTAGAGCTCCACCCTAATTTATAATGCAAGCTAATATGTCATTTGATTGGCCCTACTAATAATATATCGATAATACTCTGGCGCTGTGCTCTACGACATAACTTTATGACAATCCGATGACTTGTCAAGTTGCAGCCAGTTTGTTGCCTAAGTCTTTTGTATAGTATGCACTGGGCATGCAAATACTTGCATATATTATTGAGTAGCGGACATACACACCCACTGGCTGCCATAGCAACAAAGGCAATGCGGCAAACGAGCCTCTTTTAGATACGATACGTTGAGCTCAGCCCAACTTTAAATATATTACACTCTAATGTCTTTTAAACCGAAACTATAAATTTCTTATCGCACATCGAAAATCAAGCTTGCCCCTACAAGTCAAAACCGAATGCGGCCGGCGGCAGTTGCAGTCTCAGTCGCAGTTGCAGTCGCAGTCGCAGTCTTGGACACCGACACAGACACGGGCACACACCCTAGTTGGCCATGCGGCGCACTCGTGCGTCATATTCAAATGTGGAGTTGATGTCGGGAGTCTGACTAAGAGCCTGTAGATTGCGTTCGCAAGATAATGCAGCGCCACCGTTTCTTCTACAGCGGCGAGGCAAGAGACTATGGCATTCTTTCAAAGGCCGTTTCTCTGGCTACCCAAAGCCAACCACTAACGCTAACGGATTCAACCAGGAACAGAGGCCCGCAAATAGTTGCTGTGTGTGTATGCCATAAATGGCTCAAAAGCATACGTAGCCTTAAAAAGTCAAATGTGTGGATAATAATTTTGATTTATTGGCACAGCAACCCGACCACGGGTACAAGCTCAATGCTTAGTTGTAATCTTAGCAAGATAGCTCAATCGAACGTTGTTTCTATTTTTTTTTTATGTTTGGGCCTTACTCTGTTGGCTATTATCAGCTGAAGTTAGCCAAAAAGCGAACTCAAGCCTATGGGGCGTATGCTGCTCAGGGGCGTGTGCCAAACATGCTAATGAGCCAACAGTCAGTGGACCAATCGCTGAGCAGCGTGGCTAACAAACAAAAACAAAAAAAAAAAAAAGCAACAACAATGATCACATTGAAAGCAACGTTACCTACGTTAGCCAGAAATATGAGTTTTTGGTTATTGTTGTTTGCTTTGCATCTTTAGCCATGTTTCGACTTGCATAATCTTTGCGGTAGCTTGAACGGACCACAACTTTTCCAGCTCCGCGTGCACTTTAATTATGAAACTTGGAGCTCGTGCCAAATGGAAATCGATATGTTAATTTACATAAACTTTGAACAAATGTTAAGCAAAATAAAAGACTTAATGTCTTAGTTATTATATGCATATTTGCTGTATCAAAGACAATAAGTGAAATCTTTTTTACGGTTTCAAAAAGCATTTGGATTCAAGCAAAGCATAGGTAAAACGAGACATGTTGTTCAGTCAATAATGAAATATTGCCAAAATGCGTTTATTAAATAATAATATAAGATTTATTTTTGAATCAAAAATGCTTAATAGGAGACGCAATACCGAGGATCTAACCCTCAGATTAGCTCGAAATAAGTTTACGCCTTTCGTGAAGACTGATTTATAATATTTATAAGCCTATTAAGGAACTTTATTTATCTCAAGTGCTTTTTTTTTTTTAATTTTATTTTTTTGGAAGCTGCTGACATGCGGCAAAAAGAAAGTCGCTCACAATACTTTCTACTTCGGTTTTATCTCAGCTCACCTATCGCCACAGGCAACTGCAGCGTCATTCATCTTGCAGTAGAGGCCATAAAGCAGATTAAGCTGTAAATAAAGCTGCTGGTCTGTCAATCTGTCAGGCAATGTCCTCGCCGCCGCTTCCATGGACTTTTAATTGCCCACACCAAATCGGAGCTGACATTTATGCGCGTGCTCCATTTCGTAAATTTGTTAGGCTGCCAATTGAATTGGCTGCCAGGCTAATTGCCCAGAATGCGCGATGCTCTCTAACGGTGCTCTCTGATGCAGCATTCAGCTGTAGCAGAGCCATCTTCTCAGCTACGATGCAAATTGAGCTGTTGCAGTTTGCAGAGTTGTACGCACAATTAATGCTCGACAGCAGTTAGTCCGGGACAACACTCAATGGCAATTAGGGTCGTGTCGGTCGCTGGTTCTAGCAAATCCATTGCGAAATGCGTACCACATGTTCATATGTGTGTGTGTGTGTGTGTGTGTTTGTGCGTCTGTGCGACAAGTGTGCTTGTTGTTGGACAGCCAACAGCCTTGCAAATTGTAATTTATGTGACAAATTTTTATGTACCATTCCTGGAAATTTATTGAGCATTGGCAACGCACCAAGACGAACCCCATTGGGTCATTTGTTCAACGTAAGAGGTGTTTTAAGCATCTTGTTTTCATGGTATCTCAGCAAATGTTAAGATCGACTCCATTAAATCTAGTTGTCAGTTTTTTTTTATTTAAAAGTCACATAGATAAGATTAGTGTGAATGCTCATGCGTGTTATTCATTCATTGATTGCTTTTTATCTTACGATCAACTCTTTCAATGAGCTTTCCATGACGGAAGAAACACACACACATCAGAGTGTCGACTCTAATAGATGTCCGCATAGCATAATTCGAGTCACATTCAAAAGCCATTTATCATATATGAGGCTTGAGCCCGAAATTCCAAAGGTCTTTGGTTTAACAATTTGTCAATGATGTACTCTAATGCTCGTAAGCTTACTATGTGTATAATATCTGAACATATCCATTAATATTGGTCGAATATGGTTTGAGATGCGCGTAGAAACTAGTTTTTGGCACAGCAGTGCACCGCGTCATCAAAAATAGAAATCAATAAAAATTAAAACAATAACAACTATAAATAGAGCAAAAATAAAATCAGTCAGCCACACGCATTAGACTAATTAATATATACGAGCTTGATTTGCATTTAAAATCTATTCCAAATGTATGCGGCCAACGGCTAAATAAAAGACACCCCCACACGGGTCAACCAGTTTTTGGGACCAGTCTCATCCATCATTTTGATAGCATAAACCGTAGCCGGAATGCGACGGCAGCATGTTACCCTAGCTTTAATTGTTGCGAAATTAATTGGACTTAGCTCTTATATTTGATTGCTTGTTTTGAGCAAAAAAAAATCGACTTACATTTTATTGCTGATCTGTGTTGTCGCTGAAGCAGCTTAAGGTGATGACTCTGACATATTGCTTAGGATTCTAGCTGAAACAAAATACAGAAACAGAACAGACATTTAGAAAAACATACCTAACGTTCAGAACAAAAATAAATAAATAATTAAAAAGATAAAAACTGCTAACCAAAGGGTAGAAAAAATATACAAAAGGTCAAAACACAAATAAAAAAAACCGGTTTCATAATTTAGCAAAATTTTAAATTAATTCTTTCTTGACGTCATTGACGTTGAATAAATATTTTAAGTAATAAAATTCAATTTATTTGCCCGCACGCATTTCCTACCAGTTTGCATTAAAATCCTACCCAGATCTGACCTAATTTTTATTACCAATTGTTACGAAAATTAAAAAAAATACCAACAAAAGGGAACAAAAGAAATTTACTGCAGAATTGTTTTCGCCTTGTGCCACTGTAATTTATTGCATGTTTTGCTCATTAAATTGATTTTTCTTCTGATTTTGAGTGCGAGTGTCATTGCCGGGAACTGCAGAGCCGCAAAGAAACTGACAAACAAGGAACCCAGGAGCACGAATGTCTCTCGATGTTGTTGCTTTTGTTTTCGGCACGCTCGGGCTTCATAAAAAATGCCAATTAAGCGTGAATATAAGTGCCAGATAATTTTTCAGACAGCAGTCAATGTAACCCAAATTGCCAAAATACAAAACAAAACAAAAAAAATGGCCCCAAAAATAAGAGTTACAGCACAAGAGCAGCCACAACTGCAATACCAAGAGCGCACGGGAAAAAGTAAAAATGAAGAAACAACATTTTTACGGGACATGCTCTTAGCCAGAAGGAAATTTAAATTTTTTTATTTTACATGTAACACAATACGAAATACAGAAAATTCAAATGTTGGAAAATGTAGTCTAAAATGTTTAATTGGGTGTTAAGTATTTTGATGAAGTGGTTTCTGAGTGTGTCTATCATTTTATTAGTATAATGAATATAAAAATATTAACGAGTGACCTTTCGGACCACCCTGGCATTCTTTTGAAAATCACGTGAATTCATCAAAGCTGCCGACTTCTATTAATAAGCCTTGCGTCTCATTCACCTGACTCTTGGTGCGATATATATTCAATATACTACGCATCAGAGCATTTGATATTCGTTTCAACTTTAGCGCCTCACCAATAAGGCAGCTTTAAAAAATATTTACAGCACTCAAGTACAGTTCAAGTGCTGGGCCAAGTCAGCGATATGCCCGCCAATGTCCAAGTCCAACTTCATCTCGCAGCCCGTAAGGCAGGCAGTCTGGCAGGCAAAAACGAGGGCCCCCAAAAAACACTATATATAACGAAGAACGACACAGAGTGTTTCTTTTTCAGTTTTTTGTTTCGAGCATTTTTCATTTAAAAGCGACAGCCAAACTGATGTCGATGTCCACTTCCATTGCCAGCCAAGCTGGAGTCTTGGATGACCGAGATATGTGGTATGTGCATAGTTTTCGTTTCAGTTGTGGTTTTTGGAGCTTTATGCGGGACTCGTCTCAATTTCAGTTTCAATTTCAATGGGTGAGGCGTAGTTTGACTAGTCAAGTTAATAAGGTAATAAAAACAAAGACAATGTTTAAAAAAAATAAATTAAATAAAATGAACCACAGTTGTCACAAAGCTCAGCTGAAAACAATGACAATCATAAGATACAATGTATTTTATATATAAATGTTGAAATGTCAACAGGTCGCGACTATCTTTTTGGTTTTTGGCGCTGTTCCAAGCGGTTGTATGGCGCTGTGGCTTTGATTTTGATAAATGTTTAATTAATTTTGTGCCTCGGCCAAACATTAAACTTGGCCATTTTCAGACTTAATGAACAAAAATTAACAACACACTGAGAAACCAACGGCTATGGCAGCTACGCGGAAGATCTTCAAAGTGAGTTTTTGAATTTTAGGTTTCTTAGTTTCTCGTCGTTTACATTATGCTGGCTTGTGTGGTTAAATATTATGAATGAATGTTTACATATGTGAAAAATGTTGTAATTAGTTTTTTTCTTCTCTCCTCTGCTCGGTACTTCTGCTGCGGCGCCCTCTGAGTGATTTTCAACAACGGGGGCTTTGAAACAACTGCAAATTACAAGTTATTATTAATGTTAACAAGCGAAATCGCTGTGTACTTATGTGAAAACTCATTTGGCAGGGGGTCTGTATGATTTATCTATAAACATATGTATACAGATACAGAGACCTACATACATATGTTGTACATTAATGTCTGTTCTTGATTTATGTGTGCATGTGTAGGTTACATAAAGCGAAGAGGCACAGTGCTAGCAAGTGGGTCAACTGTCCCCTGGGTCAGGTATTGACGAGCAATGGCAACTTAACGCGCACATAAAACAATCTTCAAGCTTCAGTAGCTGCCAGCAGTACATAGAATTCAAATCAAAATGCTCCACAGTAATTATGCAAAGATTTTCAAAATCCCCCCATTGCACAAGCGCAGACACGGCTTAGGCTTCGGCTTGACTTCGGCAATGGCAACAGTTTAGGCACATCCACGTCCAAAACCAACCAACCAACAGCAACGAGCAACCGTAACCACAACCACAACGACATCGACACGAACTCGTAAAATATGCAAAATGTGTGCCAGGCCGTGCAGTCAGCAGTCCGCTAACGACTTGTGTCAATAAAAATCAAGCAAAGCACTGAAATGCATTGCTTCCATGGATGTACTTGTAAGTATGTACATATTATTCAGTCTAGAGCTGCCTCCGTTGCACTTGTTCTACTCATCGCTCTTGCTGCTGTTCATATTGTTGCTGTTGTTGGTGTCGTTGATGTTGCTGCAGCTGGCAGGAAAATCGAAGAATGTCTAGACAGCAGACAGCCAAAGTCACTTCACATCGCACATTGCTTCCTGACTGGCTGCAACGGACGCAAGGTGAATGTGGATGTTTGTGCATTAAGATTTGGCGTATTTAAAAAATCACAACATGGTTGGCCTATAAAGGTGTTCAGATAACATAGAATCAAGCTAATAAAACTCTGCTGATTTAGCTTATACTTCTAAACAATGCTACATCGAATAAAAACAAATGACTTAGACAACGAACTTAAAAACCAATTCTTTGAATTTCTTTTAAGAAGCTCATCACGAGAAAACTAATGGAAAAATATTATTGCGTACGGTTGAAAGCACCAGATAAATGCTTATTGGCGACATTGTATGAAATTTATCATACCGCAACAATAACACTTAGGCTATCAACAAACCGCCATCAAAAGCGGCAACAAAGTAGCACCAAAGAAAATGTATTGTAGTGCATCAACAAGTATGTGGTTTGAAGTAAATAAATAAATAAAACAACGAAAATCAAACAGCCAAAGCAGCTGTGCCAAAAGTTCTCAGACTGGCAAGAGCAAGAGCAACAAATAATTTATGACACATGACGTTGTAGCGTACAAGCAGCAACAACAACATCAACAACAACAACAAGAGAAACGGCGTCGCCGGCGTCGACGACTGAAGTGTAACTTCCCACTGACCCAATTTACAAGCACTTAATGCCAAAAAGGAGAAGTTGTAGAAGAAATAAACAAAGACGAAAGCCAAGCTGGTAATGCATATCAAATAAAATTGTAGTAACAAGAGCAACACCAACAACAGCAATGGAGCAGCAACAATGCGTGCCAACAAGACGACAAAAATTATGACCAAAATAGACAAATAAAAAAAATATATATGTATATATGTATATGTATATTTCGCATGTATATATATACAAAAAAAATTTAAATTAAAAGCCAAAAACTCCCACACATAAAAGTCGAGAAAGAAACTTGAAAAAAGGTCTGTCAAAATTAAATCATTTCGGTGGCACACAACATTAACCGATGGTTAAAAGTTGATAATGATGATGCTTGGATAACGCTCGTTATTATTTTGCTTGGATCTTGCTGATGATGTTGTTGTATTTGTTGTTACTGTTGCCATGATGTAGTTGTTGGTGGTGTCCAGTGCGTTGGTGGCTGGCACTGGCAGCGTAACAAATGCTGTTTTGACTAAGTGTTTGACATGAGGAGCGTGGAAGAAAAGACAGCAAACAGACACAGGTCACACACATCGAGACACACACACGTGGACGATATAAACATGCGAAAGTGAGAAAAAAACTGAGTGCAAAATGTGATGCGTGCATTGTATATAAATATTAAAATTTCAGTTGCTATTGTTACTGTTACTACGAATAAACTGAGCATTCAGGCGACCGTCGGACACAAAGAGGGATCGACCGATCGACCGACCGACCGACCAAGCAACAATTTGAGCCCATTCCACTTGACGACCGCGCTTCCGGTTTCATTTGAGTGAAATTTTGCGCCTGCGGCAAATTTATGTGAGAAAACAACAACAACATACCAACACCAATACCAAAAGCGGCAAAATTTTTCATAGAAAATTATGAACGAAGCCGAACAAATGTAGAAATTTGCATATGGCGCCTCTGGCGCTATAGCACATATTCATTTTTGTTGTTAAACAGAAAAGCATGAGACAGCCGTCAGTTATTAATTATTAATATTAAATATTGGAAAATTTCACAAAAGTTAAATTAATCAGTTTGATTTCATAAAACCAAACGAATGGCAGCAAATTAACAGATTTGTTTTCAAAAGTTTTTGTGTTTTTATTTGCTTTACTTTGAGAAAAATCATTCTATTTGCTAAGTTTGTAAAAATAGGCAAATCCTTGTTGGATGCTTAAAATTTAATTTTAATTTACAGCTAAAAAACGAAATATCACAGTTGAATATCAGTGATCGTTATATATTTTTAATTTAATTAAGTTTAATTTTAATCTTCTTCATTTATAAATTATTTAATATAATAATTTAAGGTAGCTGCTGCCTTTATAACGGCTGTTTACAATTTTAATAACTGTTTGCCATATAAATATGTTAAGTCCTGTTATTGTATTTAGCATAACAAAATAATTATTGTTAATATAACACATGTAATGCTTTATGTAAACTTTACATTAACATTATGCCTATTTTTGGAGTACATAAATAAACTTATAAATTAAGTTCTTGTGTATACATTTTTATTTAAATCGTTTTTATTGGAATTTCAATTGAGTAAAAGATAATTCACTACTCCAATTTCATATATATCTTTAGCAAATTTTCAATTATGATGCCATTAATACTTATTTCCTAAAACACAAATATAAGCTGGCAAATTTGATTAATTGCTTTTTTCGGCTTGGCAGGGGTTTAGTCATGCTTGCTGTTTTCTATTTTCGCAAGCATTTTTGCACAAAAGGTGTAGCCGGAAGATATTAAGCTTTGGCTTTTCAGTTTTGGTTTGGCAGCTTTTGCTGCGCAGTTCTAATTAGCTAATTATACGCTAAATTATTGTATAATTATTGTGAGCTAGGCGCGTGATCATGACGGGTAAATACATTTTCCTATGATCGGCAGCTGCTGGTGGTAGCTTTGACAAAATGTTGATAGGCAAAATTGAACTTGTGCACTACACACAAATAAGTTTTATGGATTTTTTACTCCTTAAAATATTTGCTGTGATTTACGACCGTTTTCATAAATGTATATTTCTAGCTTTGGTTGACAAAGGAACATAGGTATTCAGTGAACAACGAATTACGAATTACTGAAACAAAACCAAGCAGAATATCTTAAATTAATGAAACTAGGTAAGCATTGATCTGTATCTTCAATCTAGTGAATGAATTGTTTTTAATATTTTCCCCAATACAAAACGATAAAGATAAGATCTAAATTTATGCTGACAATAATTTTGTGACATTTGTTTTAGGAGTTAACGCTTTTTATATTTAAACAAAATATTTGTTGTTATATTTTTTGTATATTTAGATCTATAGAAAATTTATATCAGGTGTTTTTTTCTCTGGTGAATCGCGTGTTTAACATAAAACGTCATATATAGATTTTTTCCCTGTTGCCTGCGCCAAAACAAAAGACTTGGGCAACGAACTTGGCAAAAAACTTGCACTCACCAGTTTGAAGTTGTAGGAAATTTTTTATCCAATTTGAATAGTTTAATAAATCCATATAGAGATGATAGCAGCTATTTGTTTTTTTCTTTTTATGAGTATATATATATATTTAGATGTTAAAATTGATAAGCTAAACAATTCTGTTGTTTTTCGTTTCACACTTTCTCACATGGCTTCAACTCAGCCCATTATGGGCATTATTTATGGCTTTCAATTGTTGGGCACACTCACACACATATCATCATGCTCGTATTATCAACTTATACAATACATAATTCTTGCAGCTATTCATAAATTTGCACTTTTCATTCCCATTCGGCGTGTCAGCTCATTAAAAATTCTGGAAAAACTAATTTTGCTCGTCGAGCCTTGTTAATTAAAACTACTGCAATAATCGTCGGCCGTTATCGCTTGCCCGACTTCCGTCGGCGGATTCAGTTTCCGTTGCGTTCGCGTTTGTTTGTGTGCTAACTCGACGACAGGAATCGCAACGCCCACGACAACGATCGTGATTGAAATTTGGCACTGGTCGGCGGCCGACGGCAAATGAACTTTACGGAAGTCGATTTGACGATGCCGAAAACAACGACAACGACAACGAAGAAACACTACAAAATCTCCGTTCTCCGCTTCGTGGCGCACGCAACGCACAAACACTTGAAACTGAACTAAATCTGGCCGGGCTCGGACCCGGGCCAGCAAGTCCAAGAAGTTGCTGGCCCGCAGCAGCGTTCGCTGCTGGCTTCGCAGTCTAAGTCGTTGCTGGTGCTGGTGCCGCTGCTGCTGCTGAGAGCATGACGGCAACACTGGAAGAGCGACCCGTACTCGTAAATTGTTGTTTTTTTTTTTCGAATTTTTGTTTTTGGTTTTGTACTGCGGACAAGCGGTAAATGATAATAAAAGCTGCCTAGGTTTTATTTCTGGTGGACGCTGACGTCGACGACGACGATACGAACAGCAAAAAATCAATGAAAACGTTTCGATCTTTATTGTTGATCTTGTTGTTGTTTTGGGGGTCTTTTGCGCTAAGAGTTGGCCGTGCGCTCTTCGCTCTCTATTAGCCATTCTGATTTATGCTCTTAATATATTTGTCAATTGTTTTTATGTTTGTGCGTTGCCAAAGTCTTTTGTTCGGACCAAAATCATTTTGGGCTGTAGCATTTTTCATTGTGGGGTTTTCTTTGAATTGCAAGAGTTATTGTTGTTATTGTTAAATCAAACGTGTGGCTTATTTTTAGAGACGTTTTTGTAATAATTATGGTTGGAGGGGATTTGCATAGCCATACATATACCTGTGAACATTTATAAAACTGTCAACGTTTGATACGCTGTGCCCAATAAACTGAGCAATTTATGATTGGTTTCTATGAATGGACCAATAAAAGGCTGTGCAAAATTTGTGCTCTGCAAAAAATACCTTTTGACCTCTAGAATTTCGAAAGGCCTGAATAACGGATACGCCCTGCTCTCTAACTTTCCAATATGCATGATATTTTTTCACACAATTATTATGCTGCCCCATTGATAGATTTTAGACAATTTAGCGCTCATTGATGTAGTAGTAGCTTGCCTCTCTTTCGCTCCTTCATCATGCTGTTCATCTCTCTCGAATAATTTATCAAAAGCTTTTAGTCAATGATTTCAAATTTCGACTTTGATTTCGACTGGCTCGTTGCGACTTGTTGCTTCAATGGCCCATTGATCTGGAACTGGGGGTCTCTCAAAAGCCTTTGACTTTGGCTACAGTCAACAGTTCTTTGAGTGCCGCGACGAGACGTCGCGACCCCCATAAGCGTTCACTAATTCATTTCACTTCCACTTATTAGCTACAACAGCAGCAGCAGCAACAACAACAAAAACAGCGGCAACGAAAGCCACTTGCACCTGGCTCTTAGAGTTTGCTCCATTTAAAACATTTCAACGTCAATCAATATGCATTTGAGCTCGATCTTCGGTTTCGATGTTGAGCTGAGGTTTCTTTCGTTTTGGCCATATCTGCTTTATGGCTTAATGCCGTTTTCTGGGCTTTGAATACACTTAACGCTACATTTAAGGGGGCTCATTGTGCTGCAGCTTGGCATTGCCATTACCCTGCTTATTAGTTGTCATATCTCTGGCCATATCTGCGGTCATCTATGTCTACTCTCTACCCGCTCATTTGCATTTTACAGCGCATTTAAATGGCCGTTATGGCAAGCTGCGTTTTTCTCACATTTCTCTCAGACGTTTTTTTCAATTTTGAGCACTTTTTATGAATTCTTAATAATATCTTTTATGTTTGATTTGACACCTTGCGACGAGCGTTTCCAATATTAACGGTTTTTTAATTACCTATGCGCCCCATTGGCTCTGCTCCTCGACTTTGTTGGCCATGTCTTTTGTTTTGCGGCCAACAAGCATGACAAGCTGTCTTGTTCGTATGTAGAAAAGTGAAATTGAAAAAAAACTGTAGTAATAATAATAAGAATAATAAAGGAGGCAGCTCATTAACTTGCCGCTTTCGTCAACTGTGCGACTGCCGAAATGCCAAATAGCGCCACGTCATGGCCACTGCCCTGCAACTACATCAACTAACTGCTACCTGGAAGACACTTGCCCCTTGCAGTTCCATCCGTGGCATGCAGCGCCCACTCAGCCGCCGATCTCGAACAACTTTTTTTGGGCTGGTCCGCCGCCCCGCTTGACCCCATTTTTTTAGCTGCTCAGCTGCTTTGCATCGTTCCTGCTCTCTTCAATATTCTCTGGCTCATTGTTAAGTGTAACTATTAGTTTGGCTACGTTTTCAGGTCAACGGGGCAATCAATCATATTACAGTGTAAGAAATTTGTATACCAATGCCGCACAACGCACATAAAATACCGGACAAAAATGTATTAATAAAGAAAAACAAGATATGAAAGTTCAATTTTACTTGCCGAATCTTAGATGCCCTTAAAAGTTGACTAATGTGACTTATAACCTGTATTTATAAAGAAATATTAATTACCAATTGCGCTTATTTCTTTCTTAAAAAACAAAAAAAAAATAAAAACAAAAACAAAAAATTAATTTATTAATAAAATATATATCAATCAATAGTCTTTTTAATTGACGAATAAAAAATATTTTAAGATTTACATTTATTACATCAGCTTCAAACCGCTTTTAACAATAAACTACTTTCAGCTTGTTTAGCATTTCTCACTTAAAACACTTAACGTTGAGTCCTGCAGCAAAGCAGAATACTCGCCAAACTCAAATTTGGTTAATATTACTATTATTATTAAAATGTTAACTTTTTGAAATATTTATACTTGCAGCATTTAACTGTTATTTTCACCGCATATTTCTAAGTGCTTGACTATAAAAATTAGCGCAGGAAGCGCATACCACAAAAACTTGCACATTCATTCCTCTGAACGGCGGTGAGTATGAAAATGAGTTTATTTTCGTTTGTTTACTTTAAAAATGAACTTTTCTCCATGCTACGATCTGGCTCCCGTTGGGACTGTTGTTGTTGTTTTTGTTGCTGTTGCCGTTTCTGTTGCCTGTTGCCTCTTTGGGCGGATGTCGAGTGTTTAGCGGAAAGTGAAAAGTACTGCTTAAAATGGCTTAGTTTGCAGGTTTCGCCTTGCGGAAGTGGCCGCTAACAACGCTAACAAGTTGTCTATCATAGAAAAGCAATTTCCATGCCAATGATTTATGAGCCGCTTAACCGGGCCATTACTATCTTATCTTTGGGCTATTATGTACACCATTTGAGCTGACAAAATATATTGTGTGCTCGAATCTAAAGCTGGCGTTGCCACTGCCACGCTGACGCTGACATGTCGCGCTTATCGCCGCAAAATTATCAACAAACACATAAGAGACAAACACACAAAGCAACAAAACAATACTTTATACCATACTCAAAAAAATTGCTGGCTCAGACAAAGGCTTACACACTGTACAGTGTTTCTCAATTGTTGGCCACCACGCATGCGCGCATTTACTTAAACATATCCAAGCTCGAGTTTCATTTGGAGTCATTCGCTTCGAGTCCAAATCTAAGCATGTGCCCACATTACAACTGGAGTGGCTGGGCTGGTGGCTGTCTGCGGCTGGGCCTGCGAATGTGAGTGTGCGTGTGTGGGGGTCTATGCAAATGCAGCTCAACTCATTGAATGACCCTCGTTAAGCCTACTGCGTGAGTTCGCCCGTTTATCCGTTAGGCCCACCGTGTGCTCGGTGCACGTCCGTCACGCTTTGTTTGGCTTGTCAAGATGACAAGTGTTTGCTTTAAACGCAGGCTGCAGCTTGCAGCTTGTAGCTCTCAGCACGCAACATGCAGCTGGCGCTCTAGCAACAGTAAACTTGACATTTGATTGTATTTTAATTAAAAAGTGCTCGGAACATTCAAATAAAAGCAGTGAAAATTTATTGCGGTGCGCTAAAATTGTCAGTGCGTGGTCCAATGCTAAAAAATTGGCCCGCTTTGACTTTGCCTATAATTCAAAATTATTTCACGCAGCGCTATTGTGTGCCAGCGGGGGGTAAGTGTGTAGGGGGACGTCGCTAGTGGCATATGAACACCGCGCCGTCCGTGACCGTGTGGCGGACCAACAATGACGACGACGCCTAGCGAAATGAGGTCGAAATTATTTGCAATTTATTGAAGGCAATCATAATGCTTATAAGCCAGACTTTGGTCTGCCTTTTTTCGGTTGGCTGTTGTGGTTGGTTGATGGTTGTTTGATTGTAGCGTGGTTTCTAGGCTGTCGGTTGCGGCCAAGTTTATTAGTTCTTCAGCTGATTATGCCATTTAGCCGGCAAATACCGTTTCCTATACTTTATTTCCTTACACTCTATGACAAAGAATGTGATACCAAGCAAATTCAATAAGTTCATTTATGTTGTGTAATACAAAACAAGGAATCGCACTAGGGTCAATTTCCGATGCAAGCTTTATCTTTATCTATTTCAATAGCTAGCATAGATATATAGAAGAGTATAAATATGTCGTTGAACAGTATTTTAATTTTTTGAATCTCTCAGTCTTCTCTTGTTTACTTCCATTTTTCCGTTTTGTAGATTGAGTTATTTTTATGTTTTTTTGTTGATAGCGGGTGGTTGATTAAAACGGAAATGTTGTGCATTTAACTTAATAACGCTTTCGAACCACATTTTTTGGCAGTTCGTTTGCTGAGTTCCAAGTGCCAAAACTATTTTGATGCATATACAAATACTAGTCGCAAGGCATCAAAAACGTCATTAGGCAACGGCAACGGCAAAGGCAACTGACAGGCAGGCACCTTCTTAACTCAATGTCTTAACGTGAGCCGTTGTTCATTTATTACATCATATTTATTTTGGCAATGCTTTAAACTGTTATATGTTCACTGCCATTCGACTGCAAGTCATAAATATCAGTGCAACTGTTGCTATATGTTGAAGCTATCAAAGAAGCTTTCAGACTAGACTTCCAGCTGTAGAATGCCCGTCTGTTCACAGTTTCTCAGGCCCACAGCTGGCTGGCCTGGCCTGGCCCGGCTTGGCCTGGCAATGTCAATTCTGGCAGGAAATTTGAATATAGTATAAAGAGTCTAGAAGAGTTACAAATAAACGTCGTTGTCGACGGCTTTCATGCTTTTCATGTTCAGCGTGATCATTCAATGGCAACATCATAGTCTCATCTCACCCAGACGCAGATCTGTTGGCTGTGTATCTCCATCTTCATTTTATGCGCAGGTGTTGGATAAAAATCAAAATAGTGCAAAATCGTGCATACGAAATTTGTACGTGATGCCATGTTGTAGGTGTCGGTTTGGGTTTAGGGTTTTGGGTTTCAGTTTCGGCTACAGCATCAACATCTGCTTCAGCTTCAACTTCGGCTTCGGCATTACGGCGTCCAATTTAAAAAATCTACAAAACCGACAAAAAGAACAGTCGAAACAATGGCAGCGGCTGGCATGGGGGCAAATAACTATGCCAAAGTTGGTCGTCATTGGGGGTACATGAAATGCGTGGCTTATTCAAATTGCTTGAGTCAAGCATTATCACACTCTTACACACACACACACACACATACTGGAACTCTCTCAGGCATACATAGATATAAAACCGACGTCATTAAAAAACGTTTAAAATAAATTTTTGCGCTTTTATTAACTCTGACATTTGAACAAAGGCTTTTGTCAGCTTTGCTGCCTGTTGTCTATTATTATGATTAAAATATCTCCAAAAAGAAGTTTATTTTTTTATTTAACTCGATGCCGCTATATTTTTCATTATCCAAGCTCGCTGTTTGTTTAAGTAGCCAGTGCCAGCAGCCACCTCAGAAAAAATTTATTGTTGGTTTTTTGGGCCGCGCTTGTTATTTCATTGTTGTTTTCTTTACTGGGCTTTTCAAATCAAACTGCTCCACATTCAATATTGAACGCATTCAATGCTACACATGGGTTTATTTATTATTATTATTATTATTATTACTATTTTTTTTGTTTTGTTTATTTTCATAATGTTTGGCCGAATCGGGCCTGGGACACACCTCAAAAATAGTAACATAACAACACGAACGGGTGCCACCGATAGCCACCGTTGAACCACTGACTCTCAAATCTGAATCCGACTCCAACACCAACATTGATACGTACACCGAAGCGTCGGCTTCTTTTGGAGCCCGAAACTATGCGGCATTTAAACATTTACGATTTGTTTTAAATAAAAGCAATCACATACCGCAAAAGTATTAACAGTATTGCAGCACATAATCACAAAGGCGCAGCAATGTCTGTCGATACGATATTTCGAATATTGTTTTGGCATTAAAATCTGTAAATAATTCGCGCCATTAAGCGTGCGACGCTCTGTTTGCTGTTCGGCACTCCACTTGTCGCCTTATAAATTGCACACAAAATGTGATCCCAAGTCGTTTGATTATTTATATAATATTGTTGTCCGCGTTGTTGTTAAAATTTTTTTTTAAATTTTGGCTTGTTTATTTATGGCCCAATTTGGCTGATCAGTGCTGACGACATTTCAAATGAATAAGTATATGTTCAATAATAATTATATGTCAATAAATTAAGTATATATAAATTTTTTGTGTATTTACAACTCCGGCTTGGCAGTGCTTAACTGTTTCTAATTTCTATTAGATTTTTTAAATAACTTAAAATTATATTTCCTGCCAATTTTAATTAATTACCTAATTCCTTATCTTTCTACTCTCGATTAGTTCATCATTATGTTTTCAATATTGATTGAGGAGCATTTCAAAACTATCGAAGGTTACCCATTTCAGATTGTGTAAATTTCGTGATCTGTTCACTAGAAGTTACAACCGATTAGTCGCTTTATTTGGACTCTTGCTGAGTGCAAAACATTTGTCAAATTTTACATGATTGAGAATGAGGCAACATTTAAATGATCCAATTAACATAAAATCGAATATATTGGAAAAATAAATAAAATAAAATGCTTTAGGCTCGTTAATTTAATTTACATTAACATTTTTAGCATGCATATTCATGCTCAATCAGTATGATGGAGACCCTAGATCTATGTCGGGCTTATTTGGTATGCGGCAGCATTAGGCGAAAATATAAAATATGTATTTCTCGTTTCAGTTTACCTGCTGTGGAACATGTCGGAAATTAGACTGCAAACTATTAAAAATGCTCAAATTTAAAATCAATTAAGCCAAATTTATGCTGACATGAGACAAATTTAAGGCAACATTGTGCGTAGGAGGCCATAAAGCGAACGAAGCCCAATGATGTGAAAATGAAACGAACTACATACGAGATGCGGCTTAGCCACGAGTTGGTAGCCCATTACCAAGGTATAAACAAACAAATCATTAGAGACATTTTTGGGCAGCTTATTCTTGTTTTCGATATTTGATTTTTGCTTTCGTTCAGCGGCTTCGTCTGATTTATGCGACGGGTGCACGCGATTTAGAACAAGTTACTCTAGTCAGCCGACTGAGAAGTTGAAGGATCATGGAACAGGCACAGACGAGGCTGCGAGTGTGAGTGCTAATGCGAGTGCTGGGCCACCTACAGCGTGATGAATAACAATTAGTGGCATAAATTAATGACAATCGGCAATTCCACATCGACGAGTGTCTCAAAAGGCAAACAATCGCATAAATAACTACCACAGCCAATGGTTACATTGGCATCCAAGTGCCTGACGATGTTATTTCGGCCTAAGATCCAGCATTGGGTCTGCTCACTTGTCGTCTTCTTGGGCTCTAATTGATACGCGTTAGTGTTTACCAAGCTGTGGGTGTTCCACACTGCGCACTGGCTTGTTGACCGCTATAGCAATACGATTTTCGGTATGTTTGCTTATTCTAATGAACCATCAGAGCGACCCACACGGCGCATGCGTAATATATCGATGATACCTCTCTCTCTCTCTCTTTATCTCCCTCTTACTGTGCGCTTCTCTGTTTACTTTTGTATGCGCAGTGCGGAATATGATCTCATGTAACTCAATTCACATGATTCATGAGCTTGCCAGCGGTTGCTGTGAGAAAAATGATTGAATTAAAAGATACATTTGGTAGCCTTAGGCCAAGTTGGGGTTGCGGTGCAGCAAACGGGCGGTGAGCCTGGCGAAATGTGTAACTGTGCAGGCGTTCGATTTTAATCGCTTCATTTAAAATGCCGCTCGATACGCATCAGGTAGTCAGCAAAGCAGCTGCTGCAGGACCGCATTGCGTGCCACTTGCTGCGATCTTGTTTGACCAAAAAATTATATATATGTATATATATACATATAAAGTGCTGCTGGCCAAAACCAATTGGCTGCAGTTGCAGCAGCCGCCGTTACAGATTGGCCACACTTTTTGATACAGCAATTTTTCCTGGCAGGGGCGCAAAATATTTAATTAAATTGTTTGGCTAGTTTGGAATACTACAAAATAATTTCCACTCATAAATTAGCACATGTTAGCAAATTCAATTGCAATTGCAATCATCTACATTGAAAATATATGTACCATATGGGCATGGGCATCGGAACACGTGTTCTTTGCTTTGGTTGTGGCGGTAAATCAAATTGCCTAATGATGCATTTAGCGCTTGAAATATGCCAATGCAGCCACGCCGGGTCACTAACTGCGGATAATTTACAGCACCGGTGCAGCACTGTCAGGCAATGGCCAATGCCGGCAAACAGCCCCAGTCTCAGCCTCAGACCCAGCTTTAGCTTTAGATTGCCGCGTGCATGTGGCGGCATTATGGCCTATCAAAGTCAAGGTGGATATTAAATGTTGAAAAATATGTGAGCTCATACACACATGCAGACACATGTATGTACTAACATGAGCATTTGTAATTCTCACAGCCGGCGCACAGAAATCAACAGCAATACAAGCGCACATATCATACTAATGATGCAAAATAACTTTAACGGCTTTTTTTCTATTTTTTTTTAGCTGTTGCTGTTTTTTGCTTTGGCAACAGCAACAACAACAAGGCCGCCAATGACAGGCCCGGCTGGGAGCACAGACATGGCCAACTGGTTCTTTGCTCTCTCCCGCAATTGCAGTTATCAAAGTGCAGACGTTGGCGAGCTTCGATGTATTGATGAAATAAAGGTCGCAAGTGCCCGACAAAAACAGAAACATCAATTTCAGTCAAAACAGGTGTTTTTCTATATAACTTGGCAGTCTATATTCGATTAGATCTGATGCGATCTGCGCTGTGGGGTACGGTCGCAATTAAATGACATGGTTGAAAAAAGATTTATTGTTTTAGGTTTCTAGTTCGACACTTGTACAACTTATTTGGACTTGCGTTTTCCGATATTAATTATTCTATATTTGATGTGCAGCTGAGTTCAATTGCAGTTGCTCTACTTTAAAAATAAATAAATGCTCTCGCATAAAAAATAATTTTGTTTTATATATTTTTTTTGTTTTCAGTCGGAGAGTTTCTTTTAAACAGATTATTTGGTATTTAAACGAATTAGTTATGCAGATTGAAAGCCATCGAGCTTCTTATTTCCATAGATATACATTTTATTGATTGGCATACTTAGCATCCGATGCCTCCGCTGACGTCGTGAGCCAATGCCAAAAGAAAGCTGACCCGACGCGTTCATTTATTTATTTCCGCCTTCTTGACCAATGCCCACAGATTGGACAACGCATGATACGGCACCAATTTGTTATGCTTGCGTTTCGCCACGAAAGCGGTCTTAAATCAAAACGCTTAACAACGGAAGCTTTGAGCTGCCACAATCATGCGCTGGCCAAAAATGTTTGCTGCCCCACAAAAATTAATCAAAACAAGCAATAAAGAAATCTTTAAATAAATAAAAAGTTTGCCACGGCGAGAGATAGACAGCATGAAATTTGGGTCTAGATGGCGCAGAACGCGGCTAATGCCTCAGGCCAATTTTGCAAAATTTGAATGACCAAAGAGTGGGCCAGATGTGTATATAATGTAACCATCTCACTCTGTCTTTTGCCCTTTTCGCGTCACGCAAGGGCGTCAACTGTTTTGCTGCGTAATCTTTTGGCAATTTTAGAAGCAGATGCCGACACGCTTCGGAGCCAAAGCAGGTCTGGAAAGTAGACCAATCCAGCGAACCCCCACAGCAACGATTGACCAAAAGAGACCAAAACAGATATTGAGCTATGAAAAGGCCAATTATTATGAATAACTCGTTTTAATGGAACGTCGGGGCTTATTACAGTTTTACAGCATCGACGAGGCAAAACATTACTCATACGCACCGCGCCGCCTGCCTAAAGATTTAGCGTGGTGCTGTCATGTCCGCCACTGCCACTGACTATCGCTAATATTTATGTTGACTTTTTTTGCTTAGGGGCAGTTAGCTGCGATGCCTCCGCTGCGACAAGTTACGCATACGCCGTGTTGGCCCGTTGAAATGCCCAAACGATCACGAGCATGGGAGTGAATAGGAGTGAATATGCGAGTGCTCATAGTTTGTCGTGGCCATGATTGATATACGATCGCATAATATGATCGATCTCTTTTTTCATCATCAATTACACTTTGAATAGCTTATGGCCGGTCTCATTGTACTGCCTGCTATACACTGCCGTTAGCTTTGATAGTTTTTCGAAAAAATGTTAATAATAGCACGCGTTGGTTTTTGCACTGGCATTTGTGGGTTAACTGCATATTAGTTACTGTTTGCTTTGCTCGCACGGGCCACACACGCCGCACACTGCCAAAGCTAAAGCCAAAACCAAAAACCAAACCAAAGCTGTAATGAGTTTTGAGGCGCTGGACCTGTTATTAGCCTTAGACCCACTGTGCTCTTAGTGCGTCATTAACAGTTTTGGCCTTAGCATATGAATAGCTTGAGAGTTAGTAGCAGCTACCAGCAGTACCGTTTATTCCAGTTAACGCCTGCATTTTAACCCACTTAAATAAGTTTTTTTTTTTTTTTTGGCTTTATGCTGATCACCTCACCTGATTATGCAAATGCCAATAATACGATATACGATATTTGTATTTGTATCCCATGAGTATGAAGTGCTTTAATCAAAAGCTGATGACTTCAAATCATTTCGTTAGAGAGAACCCAGCAGCAATGCTGCCAACGCTGCTGACTGACTACCAGTCAAGTTTTTAAAAGCTGTCGATAAAAATTTGCATAAATGATTTCTTTATCGAAATAACCCAATCGTCTAGAGTTGCGTACGACCAGGGGGCGTGGCACAACTAGCAAACGTGCGTGTCGCCTCGCTTTTCTGTTGTACATGGCTTTTATGTGTTGTCTCACTCTTTACACAAGTTGTGGAATTGTAAAATTAACATGTCACTCCAACTGTGGAGATTAGGCAAAATCGAAATACGCCACGAGGCGTGGCTTATATTGTTAACATAACTTTTCAGAATAAAGCTATTTAAAATCTCATAACGTTTTAAATCATTAACTAATTTTCATGTTTCTTGACATATTTATTCCTGTTCTAAAATGTTTCAAGATAAAAAAATATCATATATTTTGAAGTTTTTAAAATACATTTTTTAAAAAATTTTAAATCTCTAGGAGAGATTCTGAGGTTTAAATCGAAAGTAGTTCGGGTAGTAGAAACTTTCAAACCCGAATTTTCTTTCTAAACTTCAGACTTTTTTAAATTGGCGGTAAAAGGTTAAAAAAGGTAAAAAATTTTATATGTTTCCTTGATCGGTGAAAATAAAAATCCAGTACAAGCGCCTTATTCGAAATAGCAGCAACTGCTCAATAGCTACATGAAGTGCCAAATGTTGGTGTGTATCAAACCATTATACACGATGGCTGTTTCTTGCATTGGTTTACACCCTTCTCCAGCTGCTCTGTCAACCTCCCCCCGATCGCTGTTTGTTTCTTATCTGTTGACTGGCCACGCCATTTGCATGCGCCGCTGACAGCGCAACATTTTGTTGCCCGGCTACCAATTCCGCAGTTGGAGTCGTCGACGTCGTAGATGCTGTTGTTGTTATATATTTGCTGCTGTTGCAGTTGCCGCATGGGCAGCCAACAAGGTGCTGCACTGTGCTGTGTGCGCTGCACTAAGTTAGGCTGTAGTTGCAGCCTGGCATTAGTTGTAGCTCGTTTGGCTGCAGGTTGTTCTTGTTGCAGTCGCTTGTTGGTTGTCATGTACGAAAATTGTAGCGCGCATTGCTGCAGGAAATAGTTCAAACATATCAATTTTATTTTTATTTATGCTAATAAACCGTTAGGCCGCCTGAGTGAATTATTGTCCATATATACACACATATATATATTTATGAGTACAAACATACATGTGCATACGGACGAACACATAAAGTCAGCGCCTGGGCACGACCCATTGGCACTGGGTGCTGTCAGAGCCAGGTAGATACGGAGATACCTCAGTCTGAGGTGAAATCTGTGCATGCATTTTGATTAATCAAATCAAATTAACGCCACATTCCCACACAAATCAATGCAATTTGCGATACCTGACGAAGCCTGAACCAGTCCATAACCCAATTGCCAATTGGCGGCGGCGATGGTCGCGCTAGGCGAAAGTGTTGAATCCAACACCCACCCAAATGTAGCGACAAGCCGAAATGGCAGCCGTACCTCTACGACTCTCCCCCTTCATCACTCCTTCCCCCTTCTCGAGCGAACGATACAAGTTGGACGGCTGGGCGCGGGCGTCAGGCTAATGCAAAGCAAGTGCAGACTAAAAGTAAATAAACAAACAAAATCAATCTACTTGAAGCTGCAGTACCAGTCTCAGTTGCAGAGTAAGATTCAGATTCAAATTCGGTTTCAGTCTGTTAAAGGCAACTGACAAACGACAAACGGCAAACGACATGCAGCCTACCACAACAAGCCAACTGGAATCGCTTGTGCCATTTTTGGGCAACCCCTGACGTTGTCATTATTTTTGGACACATAATTAAAATTGACTGCCGTATTGTCGCGCCCAGTTGGTCGTCTTGGGTTTGCCGCAGAGTGTTCTCGACTTCGACTTCGACTTCAACATCAACTGCAACTTCAACTGCATAAATTTCAGGCGGCAATTGTCAGCAGCCGTTGTTATAGTTGTTACTGTTAGTGCAACAAATCACTGTCGCGTAGTAAAATAAATGTTTATTGTTTTGTAAGTGCCGCGGCCGATGGAAAAAAAGAAAAACCATTCCATTAAATGTATTGGCAATTTACAGCAGCCATTTTCGGCATTTGACTGAAAGTCCCGTGTTGGGCGTTTACTGATTGTCAAAAGGTAAACAGTTGTTGTTGCGAAAACTTTACGTATTTTCGCCTATTAATTTACAACTTTCTGAAGCAATAGCCATTTTAGCAACTGGGCAAAAAATTCAACTTGTCCAAAAATGGTAAAGCAGCCAAATTTTTGCCTGATGTTGGCTATTTTGTATTGTTGCTTTTTTTTTGGAATTTGCATAATTTCCTTATGGATTTGACGCGCGCCATGGCAAAAAGTGAAAAGTTAATAAGTGCTTGAGAAATTCTAGCACCAAAAATTTAATTCACAGTGATTTATATTACCACAGCTGCTGTTGCCGCCGCCACCGTTCACTGTTTGCTTTCTGCGCAATTAGCAAGGCAATGGCCAAGAGTGTCTAACGGTGGCTAAATCTCCCACTTATGTGATGTGTGCCTACCTGTTGGTGTGTTTGTGGGGTCTTAACGGTGGCTATATTTGCACTTTGCGTTTAACCACTTTGGTCAACAAACGAGGCAGAGCATCGGCTGGCCTTGTGAAGGGTATGCTGACTTTAATTAGACAACTTGTTGCAAGGAAGATAAATTAAATTACTTATGTCCCTAACCTTGGCTTGCTTGTTTCGAAGTTTGAACTCGTTGAAAAAATTAACAAACAACTTCAATATTCTATTCTCATTTGTATTCTCACATTGGGATGTTTTGCAGAAACGTTCGTTAAAGTGTATTTATGATACGGCTTGGTAATACTTTACATATACTGTGTGTTTACTTTTTTAGCTTTAGCTTTAGCCGGAGTTCAAAGTGTTTGCTCAATGCCAATGTGGCATTTAATACTAATACGAGCGACAGCAGCGTTTACTTTTGCTGCCTGTTACAGCTAGTTGCCACCAGTCAACTGTGATTAGTCCACAAACTCCAGACTGCTTGGCGACAGCCTCGGTTCCACAGTCAAAGTGGCCGTCCACTCGCTTAGTTGTTTGCGCCGTGCAAACAATTCACTCGGAAGTCCAAAGTCAAAGACCACCAAAAATTTCACCACGTGGACAGAGGCAGAGCTCAGCAGCTTTTGGGTTGAGCAAGTACTGTGGAGAGGCGGGGCTTGGCCACAGAGTTGCATGTTGCAAATGCTGGCCGTACACCCCTCTGGGCAGTTGATACGCCTCCTAGTTGCCGACAGCCATTTGATATGAAGTTGCGGACCCGTTGACTGCTGCAACTCGGTCATCGCGGTCCACATGTGATCCACTTGCCGGGTAAAGTTAAAGAAAATGCCTGCTGGGGCACTCCTATGGCTTTCCTAACTGTTTATCTACATGAGCGCTCTGCCATTTGCCGTGATGAGTTTTCCATTCTGCGGAGGTGCTGTGGTGCACCTGTTGGCACAGTACGCTCAGGTTTGATTTGCAAATTAATTTTGCTTTCATTAGTTTTCGAGCATTTGCATACAAAGTGAAATTCTGTGAAACTCAGTGCACATATTGTATTTGAAGTAAGGTGTATCAGGTAATATGACGATTTATTTTTTGCATTTTGTTTTCAGTTTCCATTTGGCTTTCGTGGCAGTCACAAATGTAATGTCTAATGAAGCCCGAAGTTGAATAAAGCTGAAGTTGTCAGGTAGAGCAGAGATTCAAACTGGTTTCGGGAATGGGAGAGTACAGAATTTAAAATGTGGTTGTCGTAAGGCGATAAGTTCTGATATGGATATGGGAGATAACCGCCTGGAAATGTTGACAGCAGGCACAACACAGGTAGTTGGCTGCCTGTCAACGTAACATTTAGCTTGGGAGGGGGCTTATTAATTGGCCATTGGCATATGCTTCGGAGCTTTTTGATATTTTGATCTACTTACCAATTTTGGGTTGGGTAAAATGAAATTTATCAAAAACATATCATGATCATAACAGTTTTACGATTGAGTTTGTAATTGGAAGTGTTTTCAATTTTATTTTTTTACTTTTGTCTAATTAATTTTATTCATCTAGCCGTAAGGCCTCGTTTGGCTGTAAACTTATTCTACCTCGCTGTTGACTTCTTTGGGAAGATATGTTGGCATACACAAAGGCTAACAAGCAATTATATATATTTAAGAGTTGCATCCTAACGATTTCCTCTATTAAGTGAAAGCCTCAGATGCAGAGTGAAAAAAGGAACCACATTTAGCTAACTTGCTTTAATTTACAACATGCAAAATCCGGCCCAGGCGCAAAATGAAATAGAATCGCCGCACAGCCGCACCAACCCCTCATCGTTGAGACTCTGCACCGCAACACCACAGCACTCTTAGGACGCATGCTGTGCACAGGCAATTTATTGTGTGTTTGTTTTAAGCGCACATATGAGCACATGTGCTCCTATGTATCTCTCAGATAGAGCTACAGCTATAACGATAGCAACGGTGCCTAACTGCAAATGTGAGAAAAACACAATTAGCTTTTGGCGGCGGTGCAACAGGGGACCACCTGCTGCTCGCTCGCCTGGCTACGAAATCAAAAAACTTTCAACACACGACGCGAAACCTACGAAAAAAAATTATATATATATATCTATACAATAAAAAAAAAACAACAACAAAAAAGGAAATATAATATAAATAAAAATACAAAAGCAGATAGACAAATAGAAAAAAAATACGGCTTATATAGTAAAAACTAATTGCACATAGAAGCTGACCGCTGCATAGTTTATTTGAATTTGTTATTTGCCATAACAAAAGCCGCCAGGCAAGTTTAAGGTCAGTTTGTCGTGTGATATGCGGCCGAGACTTAGTTTGAGACTTCATGTAATTGCGCCAATGCTGAGGTTGAGGCTGCGGTTCCGTAAAGCAGCATGGATACAGAAATACATCTATACATATAAATGTATATGTATCTGTATATGCAAAAGCAAAACAATAAAACGCTACAACACTACAAAACAATACCATTCGTACCATTAGCAATAATAGCAAATTGAAACTAGTCGAGTTTTGGCCAAAGGCAGCTATAAAACAGAACAAGCCGACGCGACGAGACGGTGCACAGATTGTAATAAAAATCACTTTGAGTTTCGCATAGGTGTGGTCCTAATTACCGATATTAAAGCGGATCTATTTCATCAGGCTGCCTGCCCAACTCGATTCGCTTCGAGTCGATGTGCCACGCGCGCAGCCCAACATGAAAAACAATATTATGAACTTTTCTGTGCAGAAGAGGGGGACAGATAGACAGAGATATAGATACTGTTGTTGTTGTTGCTACGGGTAACGTTGAACATAGAGGCTGCGGCGAGCCTACTGTAAACGGCCACTGTTGCAACAATAAGCGACACTCAGCCGTGGCGGCATCAAAGCAACTTTGCATTGCAAGTCGAGATTTGTGTTAATAGCATCAAATATCAGTAATTTCACTTGGCAATTCAATACAACAAATGCGCTCCACTTCAGATTGCCCGTCGGGCGTCCAAAAAGGAGCGAGGTTGTCGCAGCTGCGGCATAAAAGCTTTTGGGCCGCTTTTATCAAGGCCAGCTGAAAAATAAGCCCAGCCTTTGTTTTAATTAGATAGCGGCGCATAAAATACAATATACTTAAATGGCGACTTACAAACTAAGCAGGAAGTGGTCAGCGCCCAAAGAGTACGCATTCGTATACGGTCTACATCTTGACATCGTCTCGGGCATGTCCTCTTTGGTTGTATCAATTTCACTTGCCTAATGCGCTGGCATCGCCCATCAGTGTCAGTCAGTTAGTCAGTTAGTCAGTCAGTCAGTCAATCTGGGTCTGAGTCTTGGCCGTCTGTCAAAACGTACGCCCATTCATAAGTTGCGTTTGAATTTGAGTTTTACATTTAACGCTCAATTATTGAACACTTAATGAACTCATCACATGACAGCGCATCAAACAATAACTGCAAACTGTCAAAACATTTTTGGTCAGCTGCGAGCTGCGATTGAAATGCTTTGCCACAGCCATCGACCGCAACAAATCAAATTGGAGCACTCGCAACCGAAACTCATGGCAGCTGGTGCTCGCGTGGGTGCGTGTCCATGTCGGAGCCAAAGTCAGAGTCGGAGCCAGAGCCAAAGCTGGAGCCAGCAACTGCCTCATCAGGCGTCCATAAAAGAAAGCAATTACCAATTACAATTACAGTTTGATTGCGAGCATTTGACTTGTGGGTGCGCCATTAGCTAAGACGACATTAATCTAGCAATTGAAAATCTTTTGATGCAAAAAGACAGCCACAATGGCAAAGATTTAAAATTGCTTTTATAATAGGATAGCGGATATTGAAATAGTTATGTTATAGCTGAGGACATGAGCAAATAGTTCTTGGATTCAACATGCTGTAATTGATACACAAATATGATTTACGACTAGTAACAATTTGGTCTAATTAGAATATTAAAAAAAAGTTATATATAATTTGGTTCGGTTTCGTTGTTATGGAACATAAAGTTGTACCTATATAATACTAGCTTCAAAATTGAATATGGCATTATACTTGAAAGGTCGATGACGTTTCCTTCATTTCGCTAAGATTTTATAACTCAATTTAGTTGAGCTACCCAAGACAAACCCGATGCAGCCATAAATTAAGTATGAGTAATTAGGATGTTATTAAATTTTACCGTTAAACATAATTGTCTTAAATTAGCAATTTAAAATTTGTATTGCTTTGCTGACAATTGTTTTCTTGACAGCTAACCAGTGCAAAATGATATGTATATGCATACAATCAGTGAAACCAATTCAGTTTGTGGCAAACACGCCTTTCTCTTCGGTCCTGAGTCATGTGAAATCTCTAATAATAAGTTTGTACATTTTGCACTTGGTTTTACCGTTTCAGGGGGTCTAATTGATTGTTGTAGTTGCTGGCCGCCACCTACTGACCTTCACATTGAGCGACCGCAGCAGCAGCGGCAGCAGAAACAGTGGCAGCGGCAACCGCGGCATTAGCAATGGACAGTATCCGCAAGCCAATCGATCCGGTAGACAAACGTCGCGTCGTCTGACTCGTGCATAGATAGCCCGAATGAGCCAGCAGCTGCGGCTGCGGCGGCGACTGCGACTGCGGCTGCGGCTGAGGCCGAGTCTAAGTCCGACCACACAATGGGCGCGTTAGATTGCTAATCGATTTGCTGCTCATTCGATTTTTATTACGTATTCAAATTGGAGCAATTACCACTTAAAACTTGTATGGCATAAAAGTGGGTGTGCCGCCCCAGCAACAACAGCAATACATAGCAGCAATAGCAACAACAGCAACTGCACGTAATCAAACCTACGACTAGCAACAGTTTTGCGAATTGTATTGTGATAATTATAAATGTTGATACAAGTGGACCCAGCCACACTTGGTCTGTGTGTTATGTGCACTGAAATTTCTCTAGTGCTTAAATTACCTGCCGGATTTAAAGTACAAGACAATGGTAGCTTGCACATGGAGCTGCAAAAGGTAACTCGATAGCTTCTTTCACAAGAGGAGCGAAATATAAAAAAAATACACACAAATACACCCAACTGCAAATAACAAATATAAAACAAGAAGAAAAAAATGATTTTCATTCAGTTATTGCCATGGCAGAGCTTGGTATGCAGATATTTGTAACCACAGCAATGGCAACCGCAGTGGGCAACACTTGCTGCCTGGTTGGCTACCATGTCTGCCGGGTCTTGAGCTGGTGTTGTGGCTCTCTGACTTGTTGCCAATCACTCAATCAAAACGTCACTTGGCGTGGCAGTTTTGCGTGGCGTTTGTTGGAAAATTGAAATAGAAACGTCAGAATTTCTGCTCTAATTATAAGGCGGTATGTTTAACGTACTAGCTGAGTTTCTTGACTTCTCTATCTGTTTGTCCATCCGTCTGTTTGTCCGTCTGTCAGTCACTTAGTCACAGTGGCTCTGTCTGTGTTTTTCTTCAATGAATTGTTACAGTCTGCAATACAAAGCTCTAGCCCGTCTCTGTTGCAAGAAAATTATGCTTTGATGCACTCACGTTAAGCTCACTTTACAGTTACAATTATTGTTTAATATCTTGACTCGGCTCGACTCTTAACAAATACGAGTGAGTAGCAGCAAAATCAAAAAAACAACAAAAAACAGACGAACACTAAAAAACACCAACCGCACTCTCGGTTGCATTTGCAACACTTGCCGCGTTTTGCGCTTAGCTTTTGCAATTTGAGTCGCGCAGGTTTTTGTTTCACTGGTTTTAATTT
Organism: Drosophila micromelanica; assembly: GCA_004143825.1. Lineage (NCBI taxonomy): Eukaryota > Metazoa > Arthropoda > Insecta > Diptera > Drosophilidae > Drosophila > Drosophila micromelanica. Next base: position 45,768 of record SCDY01000125.1, on the reverse strand, counting down.
GCAATTATTATACATTAATTGTGGGTGGGATATCTCGGATGTCGCCCGGGTCGGCAATTGCGTCTGACTACCTGACAGTCCGGCCAGCGCTAACAATTGCAACACACAAAAAGAAAACAGAAAAAAATTAAGAAAAAACGCAGCAGCTTCAGTTTTGGCCAATTGCTGTAGCCGAAAAACGAAACGCAAATTGTTTTAGATTGCCCAAAGCAAGCAACTAGCAATGGCAAATTACATGTAGTATGTTGCCACGTTTTGTGTCGATGCTGATTATATAAATCGGTGCAAAAATCGTTAGCAAAATCAGCTGCCGCTATGCGGCCGCAGCACGACCACGACACGTCGGGAGCAGCCTCTGGTCAATTGTGGTGCAGATTTACTGCCTAGTGTTGGACATGGGGTGCCAATGCAGCACGTGATTATTTTCAGGTGGCACTGGATTTGGCAATTTCGCAAATACGCTGCACTATGTGTAGTGTGTTAAAGTAAAAATAATTAAAAGAAAACTCAAATCATTGTCATACATCTAAGGAACATTTAAAATCGTAGTGTATTTAAAGTGCAGTATGACTCGAACACTTGCATGCATAAATTCACTGCTCGTTGCATTTAATTCAGTGTTTAAATTTCTGATTAAGCATGCATCAACAGGCAGTGTACAAAGCTACGGTTGTATTAAACGCTGTCGACGCCGACACCAGCAGCGCTAGCAGCAGCGGCAGCGGCGCTATTTGCCGCTGGTTAAAAAATTTTGCGCGATTTGCGAGCGTGTCAAAAAATTGTTCATTGTTCGTAATTATGAAAATTGCTTAATTGTTGCTTAACAGTAGTGGCAGCAGCAGCAACAACAGCAGCGGTACAACATTTTTCCGTTGATGTTGCTGTTGTTGTTGTTGTTGCAGCGTCGCTAATGCACCCAGAATTGCAGGCATAGCTTTTAGCCCCAAACAATTTGTGTTTTGGCATCTGCTTAAGTGCAGCACTTAATTGTTATTAATAATAAATATTTTTGTTATAATTCCGCTATGTAAAGTTTTATTACCAAAAAATTAATCGCAATAATATTTTCTGCATTTTTGTGGCAGCCGTGGGCTAAATAGCTGCGCCCATTTTACGTAGCGCTTATTGCCGCTTGACTAAGCAAATTTTTTAACTAACTAGGTGCATAAACACACAACACACACACACCGTCATATGAGTGTGTACTCATGTGTGATTATAGCCCAGTTTCTTGTTATTTTATTATGCAGCCACTTGGCTCAAAAATTGGTTTTTAATTATTATTATTGTTATTATTATGGCTACCATTTTTGGTGGCTTACCACTACTACACTGCTACGGCTGTTGTTGATATAATTGTTATCGTTGTTGCTATACTTCTGCGTAATGACCGCGTAATGAGCAATTTCAGTTAAAATTCTTTCAAGTGTTGCTCCTTTGTAGAGCTCTAACTGTTGTTTTGAGCTGGCAATTAAATGTTACTCATACGACCCTGTGGCAGCCTGCAAATTAAGTCAAATTAAGGTAGCTTATTATAACAGCAGCTACAAAAACAAAACAGTGGCAACAGCAGCAACAACAGCCAGATATGGTTTACTCTGGCAAAACCAATTATTAAACGCCCCGCAAACAGTTTGTCATATGATTTTTTAATAAGTTTTGCATAGATTTATTGGCTTAGTTTAGCTTTGGCCCCAAGCAGGAAGAATGTGCGCGCAGGAAATGCCGTCTAAACTGCAAATCGTTTAAAGCGAAACATTACAGCGTTATAATTAACACAAAGCACATACTTAACATACATAAGTAGGCTCATATACATATGTAGATATATAGAGCTCAGTTTCTTGTATGGCCGGCATGCAGCGCGATTTTAATTAGACATAAATACGCACAACAACAGCGCCGAAGCTGATGCTGATGATGATGATGATGATGATAATGACGATGACGACGATCGGGGCAGAAAGTGTTTAGTTGCCAATTACATAAAATAAGGAGCAGCCAGCAAGTGGCTGCCATGTAACGGCTGCTTGGCCGCTTGCCCGCTTGTTTTGCTCTTTATGCAATGCACGGCGAATTAACATGTTCAACAGCAAAAAGCCAACGCGCACAAGTCGCTGCCCAAGATGCTGTCATCAGACTTAGCCACAAGACACACAAACACTTACGCACCATTGAGCCTTGCCTTGCTCTGATTTCAACCAGCGACAACAGCAGCAGCAGCGGCAGAAACACAAAACAACAAATGTGGCCACTGCAACAGGTGCCCGGCAACGCCCATTGCGTGCGGCCAAAGGCGGCGGCTAGAAAAAAAAAAACTTGGCGATAAGTTGCAAGCCGAGATGAAGGCTGGGGCTAAGACTGGGGTTGGCCCGAAACTGGCAGGCGAGTGCGTGAGAAGTTGAAAGCTGCCACAGAGGTGGCGGCCGTGGGGGATTCAACAAAAGCAAAAGTCTCTTTGAAAGCAGACATCATAATAAGCATGTATTACGTAAATGGGAAATTGTAAATTTAAATAATATATTATTTAACATAATTTAAAAGCATCGCATTGAATTGATTGTTGCTTCCCACAGGGGATCCCTCTCCAAACAGCGACACTGCATTTAGCTATTGAAACTACTCCATAACTAGCATGTCTGTCCGTTTGTCTCACGGCCTGTCCGCCCGCCTGCCAGCTGCAACTTCAAGTTGGCAACCTGACGAAGAAGAAGCTCCGATGCTGGCGCTAAACGGTTTTTGCCATATAAATGTCTTCATTGCGTATGAGTGATGATGCAGCAACGGGTCTCTCTATGCGTCTGCGTGTGCCTGGACAGCAGGCAGGAGGCAGACAGGCCGCTGTCCGCGCGTCCGACTGTCCGCGGGTCCGGCACTACGCACTTGGGTGTTAATTTATAATTTATGCGCTTTTAATGTGCGAGAAAACATGCATTTAAAGTGAATTTATTACGAATAAAAATCGAATCTTTATTAAGCGTGCAGCGAAGACAAAAGGCGCGCCGAGGCGATCAATCCCGTTTTGGTGATCAGCACAGCCAATAAGTTGTGGGGCCTGTGGGTGGGGCAATTATTAGGCCGTTTGGGAGGAAGCAAAGCCGCTCAGTGTACAGTGGGCCAGATTGGGGCTTTAGTTCGCGGCAGTTTGTGCGAAAATTTGTCGCTGAGGGAATTGCTCAACTTGTGCAGCCGCTGCCCACATCCTGGGAGCGGGGCCTGGACAAGGCGCGCCGTTTGCAACACTTTGGCACGCATGCGCGGCATTTTAATGTGCAAAGTGTAGCGGCAACAACATCAAGAGCAGCAGTACGCCCACTTTTTGCTAGTTGTGGTACACCAGTACACTCAATGAGATTTATTATATTGTATAATAAGCCGTACGCTGTTTTATTTATTGCAACGCACGCCGACCAACAAAATCAATTGAAAAGCTATAAAAACACTCGTTCATTTATTTATTTTTTTATTGTTGGGTTTTTTTTCTTCGCATTTTGCAAAGTATTTCAACATTTTTGTTGCTCGCATTGCACCAAATTGCCAAAATGGCAAAATCGTTTTTGGCTTGTGAATGGGTTGGTCTCAGCTTCAGCCAGGCCGCTTAGTTCACTGCAATTTTTAATTTGTACCACACGGCGGTGCGGCTGAGGAAGGCTTTACTCTCTACAACAGGGGATAAAACATGGAAAGAATATTTAATGTTGTCGGAGGCGGTAAATTTAAATAGGTGAAAGAGTGAGTGAAAGATCATACAATTCGTGCAAAACCGTATAATATTTATCGGGTATTTACATGCGAATACTTTTTTGATATTTCTTTAATTTGGATGCTTAAAGCATTTTTATTTGAATTTAGTGAATGTATATAAAGACAAACTTTATAGTTCATCTTTTAAATAGCATATATCGGGTGTCGTCACTTTCTGGTTATTTGTATAAGAAAACAGCTAAAATTGCAATTTTCATAATATATGTACATATAAATCAAACGAAAAAAAATTTATATAGATTTGTTTACCATATAAAACGATTTAGAATAAGGAGTTAATGAGGTGTTTTTAAAAAAAAAATTAATTATTTTTTAAATTGATTTGCATTTGACGGATTTTATTACCAACAAGTTCATGAACGATTTCACTTTGACGACAACGGGCTTAATTTAATTGCAAATCATGGCACAATAGCTCCCTGGAATTATACATAAGTGGAATCCCCAGAAACATCTAAGCCAACTACAATACCATAGTCAACTATGAGGCAGTTCCTTTGTGTGGGGCTTAGTGGACTTAAAGTTTAACACATCATTTTATGGCTCTTCACACATTGACGGGTCAGTTCCTTTCAAGCGGAAATGACACACCCATTGCCGAGTTTACGATCCATTATTGATATGTCGCCTATAGAAAAGCCAAAAAGTGTCAACACTTTTCTAATCTATAGCGCCTATTAAACGTTGTATGCTTAAAATGCGATTATAAATGCGTGTGTAGGTTATAAAACTTGGTAAAAAAAAAACACTTTGGACATGGCTTTTAATGCGCCTAAGAGCTGAAAGAGCTACTCATAAACCACCCAAAAACATTTTGGCCCAAAAGTATAAAACCATAATTGCTGTGGCTGTGACTACAACATTGACTACACCTAAATACAACCGGGTGACAAGCTCATCAGTATATTGACGTATTAGGCATATAAGTACAGCATAAAACCCATTCACTTTTTGTTGTGATGGTTTCATAAAGCTAAACACTCAGCGGGCCATAAATACATAGATACAAGGAGTCGATGTTAAAGCAAAGGTGCTTAACGCATCTTTAAAGTTGTCATTGTCCAACGCATTAAACGCCTCGAAAATATTGTTGTTATTATTGTTGTTGTTGGTGCTGGCTCATAAATATTACCCAACTGGCTGAGGTATGACGAATAGCTGAGGCGATGCGTGAGCGCCTGATTGGCTTGCATCTGCTATTGAATGGCATCGGGTCGGCAGCAACAAGTGGCTTAATTTATGCTAATGCCACTTCAACACAGATCGCCAGAGATCGCACTCTGCACTCAAGTGGCTGCAGTAAAGTGCGCACAAAGTTAGCAAAATGTTGAATTTGTGTGTACTCTGCATAACAATAAGCGATCCAAAACATTTTGCATTTGAATGCCCCATAGAATCTCACGGCCCGACGCGGGCAATTAGGCTGTATGAATATGAACGCCCTCTGACTGAATGACTGAATGACTGACTGAGTCTGGCTGATTGCCTGACTGACTGCTGAGTGCGACATGTTGGGCGTACTTGGCTTTTGTGTTTAACGTTGCATATTTGCATAAACGATCCAAGCAGCGACACCTCTGAATGGGCCGCTGGGACCACGCATGAATGGAACCGTCGTGGAAGCCAGAAAGCAACGCTCGTAAGCTCTGGGCTTTTCTGGGTCTGAGTGTGGGGTCTCCGTGTGATTTATGCCTGGGAGCCTGCTCTACGTTTTGTTTGCATATCGAATTTATTAAAGTGGGAAACAAATCTTGAATTGCTTCAAAAGAGAACGCATAATTTAATTAGACACAATCTAATACAGTAATTTGAGCTACGATGGGAACCAAAACGCGAGAGTTAACAAAAAACTGGAAAAATATTTTGATACAGTTATCAAATGGAAGATCACTAGATCCCAATTAGTTGATTCATTGATTATTAACTCAATGTAACACACAATTGTTTGTCTTAGTCATTTTATGACATTTAGGCATTCAGTTTCAGAATGTCTGTCCGGTTTCATGCGGAAGCCATTGCTTGCCACATTATTTGCCAACTCGCCCAAGGACGCTGTCGAAATTAACGCTTAATAAAGCAATCAATGACTGGCCTGCAAATCAAATTGGTAGAACTGCCAGTCGCAGCACCAAAATTAAACAAAATGCGCTAAATTAACTAAGTTTTAAGCAACAGCCGCAGCAGCGGCAGCCACAGTAAAAACAAAGCCAAGCCAAGAGTGGGAAAATAAATGTACGGCTTTAACAATGGCACATAGAAAACAACTGTACTGGGACTCGGACTTGGACTCGGACTTGGACTCAACGTCTGACTTTGACTCGTTCTCGGACTTGAGGACTGGGGTAGGGCCTGGCCTGGCCTGGCCTGGCCTGGCTGAGTCTAAACAGCGCTGCAGTGGCAACTTTGTGGGCGCAGCCGCTGTCCGTGTATGCCATAACTATTTATGAACAGTTAGTTAACTCAAATGCTAGGTGGCAATTAAATGGGCGTGGCTGATTTACCACACTCATATCACATATACAGCGCAACAAAGAGAGACAGAATGCACACACACAACACACACACTCTCGAGTAAAGATAAAGCCAGCTCCAGATCGAGCTTCAGCTTCTTGTGTTGTCCAAATCATAACCTTGCCCTGGCCCCAACTAACAGAGAAAATCAATGAGAGCTTCGGACGAACTCAGTAACCATATAATTAGCATTTGCTTTTTGCGGACTCGCTGGCCGTCATTCAGTACGGGACTCGCCCAGGTACACACCCCGAAAACGGCCAAGTCAATTTGTGGGTTCTTTTTGTTTCGGCATCTCTATAATGGGCACCTTAGTTGGCCACTAATTTGGCCAGCATTTAAGCTGCGCCACATGCCTTAATTAAAAAGTAACTCTCTAATTGATTAATTAAACAAAATATTCAATTAAATGCGGCCGTGTTTGTCGTCTGCATATGTAGGTGCAAAGTTGTTAACACAAACATTGAACTTCAATTCGGCTTGCTTTGGCTTCGACTTGATCTAGCTATGGATTGGCTGTGCTTTGGTTCGGTTCGATGAATCCATTAATTTACGCCTGCGCCCCCAAACGGTAATAACATCAACTGCAACAGCAACAACTGCAATTGAAGTGCAAAGTTGAACAACAATGCAGTCTGCATGGCTATAGCTGAATCGATGCTTGCTCTTGTTGTTGTTGTTGTTGTTGTTGGTGTACTTGAAGTTAGCAGCTGCCATGGCAGCGATTCCGCGACGGAATAAGTCGCAAACCTCGCCTTGTCTGGTGTGCAGCAGTTTGTAGTCCTAGCCCAATCTTGATCGCATTTTTTACGGCACATAAATATATGCCAAAACACTACAATGAAAATATTGTGCTATACGAAAATGTGGCAACAACGGCAAGCGCTACAACTATGGCAAAATATGAAAACGTTTTCAATGAAAATTAATGGGCAACGCCGAAAATTTCGGGGTGCTCGCTGCGCATGCGCAAAAATGTTAAAATCGTGACCACAGCCATAGTGCAGCCAGAGCAAAAGCTTCAAGCTCCCAATGACAACAATAACAACAACAACAACAACAGCGACGCGACGGTACGGTACGGTATTGTCTTGTGTCTCTGGTTGTGGCGACTCTGTAGAGCGCGTGTGATTTAGCAAATATTTAGACCGTATATGGAGCACCCGCCGCTGTCCATTGGTCAAGCAATGGAAACAATTTCCTGCGTTGCGAAAAGAAACGGCGCAGCGGCTGGCATTCTCTGGTTAGGCGATGTCACCAGGGGCGGCTCCATATTGATAATTCATAACGCGACCATTTTTGGTGAGCCATTTAAAATTAACGCGCCAACGAGCGACAGCCTGTTGAAATGTCAACATCAATTTGCCGTTGCGCGAGTGCTTTGATAAAAAGCAGTCGAAAATGTTGCCAATCTTCGCTGCAACATGCTGTGGCAATTAAAAATGCGCATACGCCGTGTTTGCCAGTCAACGCAGCTAGAGTTGGTGACGTCGGCGTCGGCGGCATAGTTAAAAGTGAACGCTTGGCAACGCGGAAATCGAACACAGGCATCATTTGGCAATAGCAACTCATTTCCATTTTGATTTTTTAAAATTAATGCGACATCTTACTAAAATAAATTCGGGTATTTAGAAAGAATGTGACATTTAAGCCCTATTAAAAATACTGTTGCAATTGAAATTGCATTAAATAGCAAAAGGTGGAGGTAATTTTAAATATATCTTTTAAAAATAATCAAATTTTCAATGAGGGTTTTTATATAAGCCAAATTGTAAAGCGCAAATCGGAAAATACTTATATAAAATTTACTTTTGTGGCCAACTTATAAGTAAGTTCAGTAAAAAAATAAAAAGACAGGAATGCAAAGCGAAATAATGAAAATCAATGTAAAAATGCACTGCGAGTCACGCAAATATTTTGTTGCACTCATTTGGCTGGTAAATCGTATTCATATACGTATTCGGATTCGCATTCGTAATCGTATGTGTAGAGCGCAATATATTTCATTATTCATTTCACGCCCCGCTGAATCAGAGCACGCACTTTATAGAGCCATTATATAAAAATATTTTTTTAGCAATGCTTTGCTTTTAATTAGTTTATGAGCTGGCGAACCTAATGACTGCTCATTGACGAAAAAAAAAAAACAAAACAAACCAAAAGTATATCGGTTTTCCTCGCGTCACGTCGCATTCAAGTCAAATGGTTTGCGTGCGAAATGTGACTATATGGCATATATGGTTAATTAGAGTGCAGTTAATTTGAATGTTCATTAATGTGTTGGCCAGGTGTTAACAGGCATTAAGCCCGAAGACTGTTGTGAACACAATCAATCAGCGTCATTTTTAGTGCCAAAATATTGCAATCGCAGCATTCCCACACACGCCCAAACCAAAATCCAAATTAAGATTTGGTGCGGCTGGAAAAGCGAAGTACTGAATGGCCAGAGCCTATGGCGTTAATAATGCCAATTGCTAGTTTTATGTGCCACAACGACGCCAATAACAATAATAAACTGCATATTATTAAGCGCTTTAAAGTATTTCCAAAGTGCGACGCTTGTTCATAACTCAAAGGCCTCCGCTCGAACGACAGACTGAACGACCGAACGACCGAACGACTGAACGACCAAACGTTCGATAGACAGAACGACCGCAAAGCCGGATCTGAGGCTGGACGACCTCTCGCGGGGGCACACACGCTGCCAGACCAGACACGGCGACGTGGTCAGCCCCATGCCAATATTGTTTTAATCTCGAACAAGTCGTCGTCGCCGTTTTCCACTACTCAATGCTCTCTTTTTGCACTGCATTACTGTTGCTCTGACCGTTTTGGGATTGGGTTTTGACTATTGCAAAATGATTGCGTTTCTTTAGGAGGCTTTGAGCGTGCTTGGATCAGGTTTCATTCTAATTGATTGATGGTACTGTTGGCACCTTTTTGCTTAGCCCTCTAATGCTAATCAATTCATAGATCTGTGCGCAGCGCACAAGCGTCTTGAACAAATTAATTAGTCGCTTAATAGTGACACTAAGCCCAAGCTGCCAGACCCGAAACGTACAAATTACCGGGGCATTAGCATAATAAAACGATGCAACCCAAACGACTCTCATAAATTATGCATAGTTTTGGACAAAACGAAACCGTTGCGAGCACTGCGACTGCGACTGCGACTACCACTGCGATGGCAGCACAAAATTACAATAATAAAAGAACGCGAGACGATGAAACCGAAGCTGTTGCTGATAGCGGTCATCGTCTGGCTTTCGCATATATTTCATTAGTGGCGAATACGCGATCGGCGAAAACTGCACGCTAGATGGCGCTGCTACTGCGGACCAAACTGGTTCACATTTTGCTTTTGTGCACATGTGCCAGAGCGGGGCCTCACAATCCGGCAGGATGACGCTGATGATGAAAATCGTTATTGACAACGGAAGACGGCGGCGGCTGAGGCTGAGGCTGAGACCGATGGACTCTATAGCGTCAGCTGAGCGATTTCCATGCAAATGACCATGAAATGGAATCTGCTCGTTTGCCCGGACCGGGCGATGGCGACTTATCTGCGACAAACGTACTTGAACCAGAAAACGAACGACACTTTAATGCAAGCCGACATTGAAACGTTGCCGTTGTCGTTGTTGTTTGCCGTCGTTGTTGTCTTTGTTGTCGTTACTGTTGCTGTTGCCTGTCACGGCCAGAAAGTGGCACACAGGCGAACAATGCGTAAAGGAAAGAGAAAAGTGCTGGCAGAGTGGTAAAATTAATTGAAATGTCCCGTGGAATGCGGCGCTGAAAAGCATTTTTCAATTTTGGTTTTTCAATTTTTGGGCAACGGCATTTGCCGATTGCCCGCTTTTCAATTAAACTGCAGCTAATTGAATTTGACAGCGGCGGCAAAAAGACATAAAATTTGCGCCGAGTTTGTTTCCTAAGTCTTTTGTCAGCGTGTGTGCCTCTGTGTGTCAACCGTGTCGACTGTGACGGGGTGGCCGAGCAGCGAGATGCTGGCAATTTTCAAATATATAATAATCATAAAATAAAAAGCTGGCACAATCAAACAGCTACTACAAGAAAATAGATATATATAAAAACAACAGCAACAACAACTTGTGCGATAAAAAAATAAAAGAAATCTTTGTGATTTCGCAAGCTAAAAACGTTGGGAAAAAGCAACCACAGAAATCAAAGCAGCCAGTAGCAAAACCGACTGCTAACTCCCCAGAGATTTTTATGACATTTTCACAGGCAGGCAGCCGATGCGCGGGCGAGAGGGGATGCGGCGGACTGTGCTGGCTACATGGCAGCCGTCTGACAGACGCGTCACTACGTGAGCGACGTGTTTAAAAGTTTAATGAGCCGCAAAATAATTGCAAATGCGGCGCATGTCGCCAAAACGTAGCACAGAGGCAGCCAGAAAAGCTGGCAGTAGCAGCAGCAGCCGCAGCAGAAACAGCAGCCGAAGAAAGACCAAACAACCAGGCGATCAGGCAACCAAGACTGCGATCAGACGGCCAACACCCCCCAGTGCCCAGAGAGGAGTCTGCTGGGGCAGCCACCTGTCGAGGGCGGCCACAGGCCACAGTCAATGCAGTTAGGTTCGGTGTTGGTGTTGAAGTCGGTTTCGGTGTCGGTGTTGGTGTCGGTGTTGGGGGCACTTAATTGCCAAAAGCGTGACTTACATTTAAAAAATCATAAAAGCCACGAGACCAGCGCAAAGATTGCGCCCAGATAAGGATAGACGAATGCTAAGCGATTGTCAGTCTCACAAATTAACGAAAAAATGTTTAGGACGAGCCAGGCCAATTAGGAGCACTTACCGCTGCCGCTGCCAGCAGCACTTACCGCTGCCAGCAGCCAGTAACAGACAGACAGACAGAGCCTGGCAGCCGGAGGCATCTGCCATCGGTTTGTATCATCTGATGAGTCGCCAACTGGTTGGCTGTTGTTGCCTTGTGCTTTATGGACTTTTAATTAGCGTCATATTAAAAGCTTTGACACATTTCTTTGAGACAGTTAATGTTAAAGCCAAAATTATGGGAAATTCCGCTTGCCAAATGACAAATCAACCCAAACGCTACATGTATACTTACATACTTGTGTATGTACGTACATACGCAGTATTAACGTCAGCTAGTGGGCGTAATTGCCTCAACACATTGTTGCAAAGTGTACAAATAAAAGACACTACGCATAGCACGTTAAATGCCTGCCAACAAAATTGTGTACGCATAAATCATGGCCCAAAGTGTCACCGGGCTGACAGCAGAGACACAAAATCGGGTGCCAGATTCCGATTCCAATTCCGATTCAGTTTCAGATCTGGAGCAATAGATAAAGTATGTGCGAGTATGACTCGTATTTAATAAACAATCAAGCTAGAGAGTGGGAGATTTGTGTATGTATGATGAAGAATGTGTTGTCAATGGGGGTAAGGGACAGGGGGCCATTGACCAATAACGGAGTTTGCTTTTTATTTTGTGTTTCTTCCATTTGCTCGCGCGCCCGCACTTTAGCGTCGTTGTTTGGTGTTGTTGTGCATACATCACTGCTCGCCCGTCCATCTGTCGATTTATCAACGTTTACAGTTTCCTAATGTTTTAGCGCGTGCCTTGCGCCGTCAGCTTAACGCACCCTCTTGAGCCCAACTAGCTATCCCTCGCTAAGCACTAATCCCTAGGCAAACGTTTTCATTTTGCATAGATGTTTGATATCGGATGGCAACAAATACAGATACGTTTATAGCGCAGGGATTAACGCGTCATTGATTTGACATTTTTTTTTTGTACCTTTGTAACGGACGCACAGCATGTGAGTTGTTGCTGTTGTTGTTGCTGTTGATGTAGTGGCTAACGAAGCGGGCGGATTTGTAAGCCGAATCTCGTATAATCAAGTGTAGCTAGCTGTTGGTTCGATCGCGGGTCGGGCTTGATTTATTGGCTGGCTATTTTAATGTCTGGACAACAGACTATCCGTTGTTTCATTAAACAATCATTGACTTCTAGTCAGGCAGGCAGGCGAACAGTCAGTTTTTATGACCACCATATAAACATGCATAAAAATTCATCAGCAGTTGTGAGTTGATTTTAGTTATGTGCTCGTTTTCCGTTTTGCTTGATTTTTATAGCCTTACAGTTCTTATGTTGCTGTTGTGGTTGTTGTTGGTATTGGTGTTGGTGTTGGTGTTGATATCTGTGCAGCTATCGCTGACTGCTGCTGGTCTCTTGGTGTTCGTTTTATTGGCCCAATTTGTAAATATAGCGCAAAAGTGTTGAGCATAACAATGAGGTGCCCAGGCGGGGCGGTAATTTCTTGTGCATGCCATCAAGTTCGTTGTTGAAGTCTTTCGTTTTGATTCAATTGAATTCAACTCCCTCTCTTTCCGTTTCGTGCAGCATGATTTGTTGTTTATTTGTCGTTTCTAATCAAAAACAAATCAAACACGCACCTACAGTCCAAGTGTGTAGAAATGCATATAAATTACAATTCTTACAGCAGCGTGCCAGCCATGGAGTCTCTGAAATCAACATTTATGCATCAATTGGTTTTTTGTTGCGTTTTTTAATTTTTGTTTTCAAAAACAAACAGCGCAAAATTTACGCATTATTTATGATTGCAAGGCATGTAATTCGTATGCTAATTGATAAGTATCTTAAAATTTATTAACCAGCTAGACGAACGGCAACAACAATAAATGCGTGCGTGCCGTGCGGCGTCAATTTTCAAGTACACAAATGCAAAATTGAAATCTTGATATATATAAGGCAACACTATAAATGCAGGTTTTGTTGTTAATGGCTAGCTGGTTCTCACGCACAGCATTTGAGTGCAGCTGCATTCGGACAGCGGCAGGTTTAGCGCTGACCCCGGCCCCTGACCCGAACCGCCCCCTTGGTGTATGGCCCATGACTTTTGTTATGCTGCCGCCAAAATCAAGTTCAAATATAAAGTTGCTTTAGTTGCGACTTTATTTACAACGCAAATTTATTTTGTGCATAATTTTTAGCTGGCGTTGTAGTTGCTTTTTTTTGTTGTCAATAGCGCTAATATTTGTGTAACATAAAACCGCCTGCAATAACATCAACTAAAAAGACCAACAACAAGTTGCCACAACCAACACAAAATTGCTCGCATACGGCAACTTTGTAACATGAAATCAAAGCATTTGCAACTGAAACCGAAGCAAAGCCGATTTTCATATCAACAACATTAATTATAATAGTCATGCAAAACCACCAACACCACTAAAAACAAGCAACGCAAGCCAACTAAAATAGTGCGTTTTTCAAATTGAAAAATGTATATTGTAAATATCAGCTGCACTGAAAAAAAATGAGTGTCACTAGTTATTTAGAAATTACATTATATTGCCGGCAGCTTAAAAAATTTAATAATAGTTGATTGGCTTAAAATTTGTAAAATATGTATAATAATATATTTTTTAAATAAAAATATAGTTTTTTTGTTGTAACCGTGAGTTTTTGGTGATATTATTTTACAGATTTTTCACCCAAAGCGTCGGCTAAATACAATCGTTCTGTTGATTTATTGCTACCGCCCGATTTGCCCAAGCTTATCGATATCTGCTGTCCATTTACGTGTCTGATGTAATTTCTATGCTGACGTCACGCACTTTGAGCGGGCAAATTGTCAATTAAAAACTAACTAAAAATTATGTAGCGCAGTTAAAACAAATAGTAAATAATAAATAAATAAAATGAGCGACTGCTCAGACTTAATGGAAACGATATAAAAATGCAGTGTGGTTAAAAGGGGTCGACGGTCACGCACTCTAAACGAAATATGTTTGTGTAGAGGACAACAAAAAATAAATAAAATATCTACTATGTGTCGATCAATAACAACAACGCACGTTTGTCCCGTGTGTGCGACATTTTTGTACACTTTTGCCTTGATCTAGAATTTTTTCCTATTAATTGATCTCATAATGACAGACACTTCAAAAGCAACATCACGACATTTATTAATTAATGCACGCAGCACAGCAAAACGCGACACGGGCCGAACTCGAACTCGAACTCAAATTCGAAAAGCAAATCGACCGGCTGGTGCGTATACGTAACATACGTTTTGCATGCGTTAACAACAACAGCAACAAAAGCAGCAGCAACAACTTCAACAGAAACAGCACCAAGAACAACAAATATTGCCGGCAGCTTAATTAGCATTTTAGATTACTTTGGGGCAAGTGCGTAGCAAGAATTGAGCTAGGCAAAACTTTGTATATAAAAGTTATTTTATGAGGTTACATTGAAGGTTACAGCTAAAATGCATTTAAACAAATTTAATAAGTGACTAGCTTTGACTAAACTAAGCATACTAATTACACGCTGCTATCAAAGTATTTCCCGTTTGCCAATATACACATATCTTTGAGACACCCAGCAAGAGCTCAACACATTCAATGAATGTCACAGATACAGTTAACCGGCATCTACCATGCATTAATTAAAGAGGCGTTATCAATTAGCCATTCCGGCTGCATAGACTACACCAGCCCCGTTTCCACTCAAGTACAGATATACTACAACATCAGCAGAAGAAACGATGCTTCCCATGGCAGCTATCTGCAAATCATTGCACAAATGCACACAGCCTATGTTGAAACTCAATTGCAATTAAAAGTCAAAGAAAAGTGAGTCAATTGGTATCTGGTATCATTGCGATGGCTCGTTAGCAACGTAACTTTAATAGAAAAGGCCACGAAGCCAAAACCCAAAGTGGCATATTCAAATCGTTGCAACAGCATATCCAGTGTCAATAAACTAAATTGTAAATTGAAAAAATCTTGTTACGCAAATTATTTGAAATCCAAAATACCACAAACATAAAAAAAATTTTGTTTTTTATCATCATTTATATCCGGCTACTTAGAGGAAATTTGTTCCAGTAAAAATAATCGTTATTTTGTATTTGCTTATTGGATTTACTTGAGTTTAGCTTTTTCTGATTTTATGCAAATATTTGCAAATTTGTCAATTTACGCGTAGGCGATTCAAGCCGAGAGCTGAAAGTGTCGCTGTTGTTGTCTTGCGTCGCCGTCACCTCATCAAGTGACGCCCCCACCAGATCCAGACTTGCTCCACTGTGGCAGCAAGTTCATTGAACCACCTACGAGAAATATGCAAATCCACCATTGCAAAAAAACAAAAAAAAATATATATGTATATATACATAAAAAAAAAACAATGCGCTCAACAAAAAGAAAACTAATTTTTTGATTTGATTTTTATAGCCTTTGTCTATCGAAACTAAAAAATTTGTATGCATGAATTTTGCCAGCTGCTCGAATTATTCCTTTTACTTCGGCTCCTTTGGCGATTTGTCGTTCTGCTGCAGTCACATCAAAGCCAAATTAATTGATGTCACCAAAAACAAGCTGCTGACATGAAGATTTATGCGCATTGCGCTTCACACGAGGCAGTCAGCATTTAGAAACGTGCTTAAAATTCTGATTGGCCAGAAACCTACCAAGAGGCTTATTAAATTCATATATGTTTATGGTAATTGTATAAATTATTTATAACTAAATTAAAAAACTTTGTTTAAATTATGAATGCAAAACAATATCGTTTTTAAATGGATTCGGCACAGCATCCAATCGTTTCAAAATTGGTTATTAGGCATAAAGAAGTTGATTTGCTAGTATTTTTCACGGCTGACAATTAAGAGCTGTCGCAACCACTGACGCAAATACATCCGTAAATTTATTGAATTATTTTGGGCATGATGAGCAGCTTTCGATAAAACTTATAAATCTTATCACAGTTTTTATTGATAATTTCGTGCGCCATCAAATAAGCAATGAAATGAATGAATCATTAATCTGGTGTATTTTCGAGTTAGTTATGCATATTTCTTATCTGCTTGCGTCCTCCTTTCGAATCACATGTGGTCGCATCATTATTATTATAGGCAATATACCAATTTTGATTTTGATTTTAATTTTAATAAATAATTATCACGCCCATTTTCTCGTTTAAAGCTAAATGGCTAGAAAAATTCATTAGGCCTGCTGAAAACGCACAAATTTCTCACTTGATTACAGACCAAGGCCCCGAATTTGGTGCCCTTTTCGATTGTTGTTTCAAGGGTCGCCGATGTTGCCACATGCGGCGTAATTAAATTTTCTTTGTTGCTTGGGAATTCGCTACGATTTTAATTGTCGATTGGTGCTGAAGCAGCCTACGGCGCTGAAATAGGCCTCTCATTAGGGGCTGTCCCAGGCCCATTGGGTTGGCCCCTTCCGCACTGCCAATGCTACAATTAGCAATTTCATGCGTAGATTTTTTTTCATTTGTTGTAACGTTTTTTCGTTGTAATGTGTGAAATTGATTATGATTGGCAATTGATAAACGGCAAGAGCTTTTCCCACTCAATCGAACTGTAAATTTAGTTCAAGCCATTTTCTTTGAAATATGGGAAGCTTTTAAATTTTATATTTTTAATATGTAATTGGAATACAAGAGTGGAAGAGAGACAAGCTTATTAAATGTAGATTTAAACTTCGTCATTTACGTTACATATAAGAAGTTTTTGTAAATGTGATCTCATGCCTTCCTTCCAATAACACAAACTCTTCAGGCATCATTACGCAGTGCAATTTGCACATCTGCAAAGTGATCGCGACTTACATAGTGGGCTCTTTGAAGTGGTTTTTATCAAAAGCTACCTGAATGTCGCCGACGTCTGGGACCTGGACCCGAATGCTTCGAGGCATTATAACACTCGTAATATAAGCAACTGCCACATTCAAATGACACTAACGGTTCTGTCTGTCTGTGTGAGCGCCAGTAATCATGTTTTAACGACACTCACACACACATAAACGTACAGAAAAACGCACACAAGCACTCATATGCAGACATACAGGCGCGTCATCTGCGAGCTCATATAGAAATCTTGTAATCTGATAGGCATGACAAGAAATATTTTGCTTGTCATTAAATTTACTTTTATTTATGCAGCAGCGCTGATTGTTTGCAGTTTGTTGTTATTGTCGTTTGTAGTTTTTGTTGTTTCATTCGCGTGTTTTGTTTCGCAGCAACTCGAAATTAGTGAAAACTCTTCACATTTGTGGCATGAAGTTGGCTTAGGATCGAAAAAAAGGAAAAAATTAAAAAACACCAAAATGTATGCATATTGTGTTGGCGCCTCCTAACGTCTACCTAGCTCATCGATTTTGGCCACAGTTGTTGTTGGTTTTCTTAGCTTGTTGTATTGCATAATATACGAAATATTTGCGCATGGCTCATTACAGTTGGTTTGGTTGCCGTAATCGACGCGGGCGCAGTGTAAGCGAAATATTCCGGGAATTTTGCCGTGTGGCGAAACAAAAGACTTAGGCAACAAACTGAACGCCACAGCTGCTTAGAATAAGCGTTTACGGCATGCTGTATATGCTGTATTTAGCCCGAAGTGCGTGACATTTAAAGTGCTGGCATTGCATTGACAGCCGATGACAACGATGACATCAGAGACAACGGCAAATGTCAGAAAAGTGCGTCATTGATTCTATAAACAAAGGGCAAAAAGCATTTAGCTGGAAATCAAAGCATTTGCTGCTAATATCCAGTAGCCAAATGGGCAGACAGCAAGATTGACAGCACCACTGACTAACCGACTGACTGACTGACGGACGTGCAAGCTATCACCAAATGACTGGCGCACAAGCAGACGGACAAACGGACAGACAGACAGACTGTCGCCGCCTAGACAACATGTGTAATGACGCGAGCCCGTGCAAAAACCACAACAAAAACAACAGCTACAGCAGCAACAATAGCAGGCATAATGAGCACAATTACAGGCAAAGCAAATCAAATGCAACGCGTTACGAGCCCAGGCGAGCAGCACTTTGAATCAGTCACAATAATTGCAGTGGCAAAAAAAGTTAATAAATTATGGCAGCAGAAAAAAGAATTAATTAAAAAAAAAAGCATAGCAAGAAAAACTTGCAACGGTAACAACTGCTACAGCAGCTACAGATGAAATTAAAAAAAAAAATAAAAAATAATGCAGCCAGACGGCTATTAAGAAAATTTCTTGTTGACTCATCCATCCAAGCAGGCGGCGGCCCACAATTAACAACCCAGGTTGAGGCTACCAAGAAACTGTCAGCCAACATTTCTTGAACTCATTTGCGGAGTTTTGTATCAGCGCTCGGCAATTTCTTTGTCAGTGCTGCAATTAAACAATTGCCGACTTTTATTGTTGTTGTTACTTATTGTTAATGGTGAGGTTGTTGTGGCTGTTACTGTTACTGATGCATCTGTTACTGCTGACAATAAATTTAATTTAATTCGCTTCATGTACAGCCTCAAGCACACGCCCAACTGGACCTGGAATCTCGTGACTTGCGTTTAGCACTTGTGAGAATTAAATAATTCTTTGCATATTTATTTGCAAGTGACTTTTGCCTCTTTATGTAATTTCCTTACTACTGATTAAGTTTTTGTGCGATTTTGCTTTAATTATTGCGTTTTAATTGGTTTGGTTGAACATAAAAACTAAGACAAATGCAAAACCTAAGTCGATACATAGAATACCCTATAAATCTAGATAACGAATCAGAGTGATGAGTCACATCTCGGAGAATAATTGTTAAGCTATTTACTAATAATTTCCGCTTTTTAAATTTCTTTATTGAATTATATGCATAATCAGATTTTCTATTAATTTTTCTTTTTATTGAATATTCATATATTTGTAAATAAATATATATTCTCATTGCTACCTTTTACATTTATTTCATGCTGTGCGAGTCAATATTAAAACTAAATTTCATTCCAACTAAGCATGCTAGGTAAAACGTTTTTCCAATAAATTGCATCACCAGACTTTAACAATCACACTAACTCGGACAATTATACAAACGGAGTCGGGCAATCAGCTGCTGCTGCTGACGGCTCTGATTCGTCTATTGTTAAAGTGTTGAAGTGTTTTTATTTAAATTGCTCAACTGAACTTGTAATTATGGTGCAGTCTTTTTTTGTTGTTGCGGTTATTGTTGTTGTTGGTATTGGCTGGACAGCGGCTGCTCTTTGGTTTTTACATAAAGTAAGGAAATAGATGGCAGCCAAAGCAGCAACCGTCGTCTTAAGAGCCAAGTGGCCTGTTTGCAGTTGATGTTTTCTCTCAAATCACTGCAATTAATTGTTGTGGCAAACTTTTAACTAACGGTTTTATAGCCAAACGCACCAGCAGCAACATCAACACAAACAGCATCAACACTATCAACACCAACAACAGCAAATGCGGCAGCTGTTTTGTATTTTAATTGTAATTGAAATCGCTGTGTCTGTTAATTGATGAATCTGTGGCTCCGTTCAGCCCAGTCTCAAGTTAGTCAGTTGGGAGGCTTCCTAATGAAAGCCTTTGCATCTAGTTTGCCGATGCTGCACATAAAGTGCAATTAAAGGCGCATAAAACTAAACCAATGACCACTAAATAATAACTATGAACGAATTGAAAACAATTACACTTACCCAGGCAAAGTCCCCTATTCAATTCGAATGAATAGCAATTAACGCACAAGCTGGTTTTGTTGGTTGCTTTTTATTATTATTATTTGAAGTATTATATGGATTTGTCTTGCACTGGCATATATCAGATTCAGATTCTCGGAGAAATATACACCACACTCACACACGCACAAACACACAGTCAAACACTTGCAACTATCCAGCTCGGAAAATCTCAATCTTTGAGACGCGGATGTGACCGCCGTCACTGCAACAGTTGCAAAAAGCAGCACGTGAAATATTTATGTAAATTTATTTGGCTTTTTTTCGCGGCAGTAAAATGCATTTGGAAACATTAAGAGGCACACTTTGCAATTGTCGTTGGGGCTGCGATTTGATTAAAGTTGAAGCCCCTAGTCTGGCAGCCGACGAGCTGTCCGGCGATAGTTTTTGTGTTGTTAGTTGTTTTGTTACTGGTCGCTGCTTGCCAGCTGTTTGTTTGTGGCAGGCAGGATTTGACTTGTCAATTAGTTTGTTGTTTGTTGCATTTTGTTTTTGTTTCTGTTGTTGTTGTTGTAACTTTTGCTGCTATCACCCAAAGCACCGTTATCTGGCGCAACTCTCACAGCTCTTACAGCTCGTAGCTCTCAACACTCAATACTAACCACATAATGCAAGCGAGCAATGAAAACGGCAGCAAGTTTGTTGCCTAAGTCTTTTGTTTAGCAGCGCGCCTGTTTTGTTATCGCTTCTGTGGCTGGTCTATACTATATATCTATGTTATTTAAAATTTTTTATTTTTATTTTTAAATCGTAAACTTTTTATCGCTTCATGTTTTTCTATATACAATATAATTAATTTGCTGATATTTTTCTTTTAACTGCACGCTTTTTATGTGATCTTTTGGCGGCAATTAAAATTAATTTAATTTAATTTGTTTTATATTTGTTACTGCGCGATGCCGTTGATGGAAACAAGTTTGTCTTTTTGATTATACTACCATTCGTATAACCTATGTAGCCGTATATGGACAGCTATATATACACCTGGTATTTCGACGAAGGGCAGATTCATGTACATACATATTTATTTACATATACAAATATATATATATGTGTATTAATTTGGTTTTATGGCAGCACTGAATTGCTTTTTACTGTTGCTTGTTTGGCTGCTTTTATGAGTGATTTGGTTTAGAGTAGCCACAGATGGCTAAACATAAAAAATTTAAAGCTCTCGATGCAGCTGCAAACATAATTTGCTATGCGTTGTTAATGCAGTTCGTTGGCCAAGTGTTGAGTATGGGCTCGGTAGAAAGACTCACACAAGTCGCATGCAAAACGCACACAAATCGCAACTAAAACGCGCGCACGCGACTGCAAAAACGCGTAAACAAATCAAAAAACTTTTTTGCAACGCGCGCAAACGCAAAAAGTTTAAACAGTCCCGCAAGAAAGTCGCACAGAAACTGCAAGAGGATGAAAATTGCAAGCAGCTCAAGCTCCCAGCTCAGCCGAAGTCGTCGCAGCAGCAGTCGCGGCAGCAGTTGAGTGCAATTGCCGTTGCCGGTGCAGCAGCAGCAGCCGTAGCAGCAGCAGCGACAGCAGCAATAATAACAACAACAACAAGTTGCAAAACACCAACGAAGCGCAGCAAAAATCGCCAAGCAAAAAAGTGGCAAAATAGCAACAACCTCTCAAAGACCGACTGACCGAGTAATACAGTCCAGCAACAGCAATACCAACAATAACAACAACAATAGCAAAACCAACAATAACAACGACAGCCAAACAGGCAACAGGCTGCCGCTGCCGCTGTCAGAGCCGCTGCGGCTTACGATTGAGGAGCCGAGCTCGCGTACGAACCTGGGAGCAACGGCAAAAAAGCCGCTAAAACGCAAAAACCTGTTGAGCTGGATGCGGCCGCCGTTTGGTCTCTCTGCCAGCGTCGTTCGTTGCTTCGTTTATCACCGATCGACGAAGCTCTCTAGCTGAAGCTCCGCTCTCTCAGTTTGTGTTGTTGAGTTTTGTTGGTGACTTTCCAGTCAGTTTGCTCTGCTGCCAGCCAACTGCTGGCTGACCTAGCGGTTCATTTCCAACACAGCTGCGCTATCAGTTGCCGATCAGCTTTTGACCAATAAAAAGAGGTTTCGGCGGCGTCACTGGAAAGCGGCGCAGTGACTGCGCCGTTCAGAGCGCGTGAGTGTGGCTTGAAAGAGAATTAAAAGATCGACTGAAAACGTTAAGAGAAGTTGGGCCCGAACGCGTTCAGACCCGCGGCCATTTGGTTGATAAGAAATTGAATAAAATTATATGAATTTTATTAGCAAAAACGCGTCAAGTTTTTTTATGGCATAATTTCGCAGGTAGCTTTACAACGCCTCTCGACAAGTTCAAGCTGAATCGTATCAAGGCTCATTTATCAGCGAAGCGGCGCACATAAAAAATTGGCAATTTTCTGGTGAGAAACTAACTTGCCGACCGGACCAAAAATAAAACCAGCGAAAAAACAACATCGAAAATAAAATAAAGTTGTTGCTGCTGCTGTTGCTGGATTGTTGTGATTAAAATCATAATTGAAATGCGCCCCTTCCGTTAACTGGTGGCTAAAGGTGCTCACTGCGCGCTGCTCACTCTTTGCTGTTATACAGAGACAGAAAATCAAGCAGCAACAGCAACAGCAACAACAATAACAACAACAACTTTGACACTTGCCACGCGTCAATGTCAAAGGCCTGCGCTTGACAATTTAATTGTCACACGCCCGCCGCATTTGGTCAGCATCGGCAGCACACGAACTTGCCGTCAGGGTCCGAGCTCGAACTCTATTAACGATGCCAATTGACGGACACTTGAATGCAACATTGCTGTCAGAGTGGGGGGAGCACAACGAGAGAGAGGCTCAAACTTTGCATTAACATAAACAGTGTTGTGCGGAAGAAAGAGGAGGAGGAGCGTGCGAGCAGCAAGGAAGGCAATAACAGCACCAGAAACATCTTGAACATTGTCATAAATAACGCGCCAATGACAACTTGTTTGGACGCTGGCTGGGATTGGGATCGCTGCTTGTATCGGGTCTGGGTCTGGGTCTGGGACTGGGACTGGCCGTGGCACTGGGACTGGGAGTCGGGCTGAGACAGCGGCTGAAACTGCCGTCTAATGCAGCAATTGACGTGCGGCGTTTGCACCTACCAAGTTTTTGATGCGTCCGCTGCAACAGCAGCTCCCCAGGCGGAGGCCACATAAAAGTGGCGCGGCAATTGCCAACTTTGGTCAATGCCGGCGACAAGTGTAAAACGACTGTCGATGGCGGCGACTGCTCCAGCATCGGCATCAGCTTTAGCATCAGTATCACCTCCTGTTCCAGCTTGGCCCGGTCTGCTCCTTTCAACCATCGTCGACACGTTGACGGCGTGTTTGTGTGTTTATGGCAGCTGCCGTTTGATACTCATTCAAGTGCCGCCTAACATGATTTCGGTGTCATCTGCTTTTCAGCTTCAATATCGCCTGTTTAATGTGACATTTTGTAGCCTGCATCTTCTTGCTGCTGCATTATTTATGAGACGAGGCAAACGGGGCTGCAGCATCTAACATTTCCCCATGCAGGAATCTTAAATGTTTTTTAATTTAGTGATGATTGATGTCTTGTCCACGTTGCCTTGACAACGACACACTTGACGAAAACTCAGACTCTAAGCAGCGACGTTGGCGTCGACGTAGACGTCGACTCCACCTGATTGCCATTGCCTTAGCCGCTGTTGCCTGTGGGGATACGCAGCTATAGAGGACGTCAGCACAAGAGTCAATTAAGCGGCGATTTAAATGCAGGCAGGGTCAATGTCAGGCTGCAGACTAGAAAGGAGTGCCTCAAATGGCAGCCAGATTTGGCCTAATGGTATTTGGCTACGTGCTGCCCATTGTGCCCCATTTGACCTGATTTTATTTGCAGTATTTTACTTTTATTACTCACTGTATACTGCGCACGGTGCTTGGCAATGATGCGGAACTGAATTCGAAATGAAATTGCAACCACAAATTGCAAGGCGGCCCATCGACAATTTCATTTTTCTTAATGCAATCGAGTTCAAAAGGTTTGCCAAATTATAAATTAAAAGTAAATCGAATCGAATGCGCGCCCATTTGTCTCTGAACTTGAAAGTGCCTATCGCGCTTGGAAGCTTGTGAAAGTCAGTGTTTGGGGTCAAGCTTAGATACCAGCCGTTCGGCAGGTGCATGCCAAATCCGTTTGTCAGCGCTGTCAGCCGCGTGTGTTTTTCCAGCTTGTTCTAATTTGCATGCAAACGGAACTGAAGCCGGACTGGCATCGATTCTGCCACTGGCAGTGGAACTACGTTTGATTGCCTCTTCGCCCGCCCGCCGGTGTTCCACATGCCACGACGAATTGCTTGACACTGGCACCTGGATAGATTCGCAAACACACACACACGCACACACACCCAATCAGCATTCAGTTGTCACGCCGTGTGGGCGTTCTCAGTGGCATGCCAAAGCAATTGCGCTGGCGATTCCGATTGCCGCAATCTCAATTCATAATGATTATGCTGGTCATTAGCAAGCAAGCACCAAAAAACAAAAACAAGAGCAGTAGTAGAGGCAGCAACAACAGCAGCAGCAGCAGCCGGTTCATTGCTAATTACAATTGCCTGACAACGCGAACGGGCGACTTTTACGAGGACATTGGCAAAGGCAATGTCTATGGCCAGGCTGATTTATGCCCACGCATTGCCATTGAGCAGATTCCATTGACCATCGCCATTGGCCATTTGCCTGTCAGCTTTTAGTGCGTGCATCACTCATTGTTACAGTTAGAGAGTTGGCGGCTCTAATTTAATTTAAATGAAACTCTCCGTGGCCGCAACACCCGCGCGAAATCGCCGCATGCTGCACATTTATCTGCCGGCGGCAGCAACTCAAACTCAAACTGGCACTAGGATTGAAACGACGTCTGCGACTGCGACTGCGACAGCGACAGCGGCTGGGCAAGCGGATCTTGCTCTACATCCACTTGGCTGTCGCCAGGCTGACTGTCCGTCTGTCCGGCTGCTGCAACTTTTCTAGTGTATTTGGGTTTGCTAGGTGAAATTTTGAGCTGACGTGGGCGTTGTAATATTTTCGGTTTTATGGTCGTCGTTCACAATGCACTTCAATTGCTGTCTCTCGGCGGGCAAACAGTGCAAAACTGGCACTGCCATTAACCCATTAAAATGTACCTGTAACTCGAGATCAAGCTGAGTCCTCAATTTGAATCACATGAGAGATCTCCGCAGCTCCAAATTCCTTAAACTGTGACCATTGTGATTAGAAGCCTGGCGTAAGTCTGCTAAATTAAAAAGATACAGATTAAAATACAATTTTTCCTTTTAATTTCATACGTACAAAAAGTAACTTGAATTTTTTACAAAAATAAAAAACAACAATAAATTAAAATTGATTTCGCGTGCTTTCGAAGAGGCCTGTTAACTATTTGATAAATTGTATAAGGCAATTCCATGTCAAAGTTGTTTTGTTCTTTAACAATCTTAATCTAACATTAATTAAAAAAATGAATACTAATAGTGTAAACGACTGCCCGCTTGAGCTTGTCAGTGGGTTGATCATCTGTTTCAAAGCAGATTCAGCGATTGTCATCGTCAGCGTCATCGTTGTCTCTGGCTCATCGTGGTTAATTCATTTTGCTCGCGCTTATCAACAGCGCCATCAGCGCAAAAGCGAACATTTGTTAAACACTAAATGCACTTATTTGTTTTGTGGCAGTGCCATCCGCATCCGTAGCAGCCGCTGCCGCTGCCGCTGCTGCTGCTGCTGCTGCTGCTGCTGATGCAGTCGCAAGAATGCAATCAACAACGGCCACACAGCGGCGGCGACTGCGACTAACTGACTGACAGTAGTTAGGAGCTGCGACTTGGCCGCGCAGTGGGGAAGCTACTAAAATGAGCAGCCGAGTCAGAGTCAAAGTCAGTGTGAGCCCCATGGCGGCACCAACTCTGACTCCGACAACACAGTTTTGACTCCCACGTTTGCGCAGGCGCATTGCACAAATTGCATTATTTGCACGCCGCGCAGTTGTCTGCCAGTTGCAGTTGTTGTTGTTGTTGCTGTTGTTTGTTGACTGTTGTTGTTACTATTATCATCAACATTGTTCTTGTTTTTGCTTTGGCCGCTCGGTGCGCAAAATTTCTAACGTTTTGCTGCTTGGTGCCTGACGGCAGCGGCACTTGACGCCACGAGAACATAAAAATGCTTTTCAGCACTCGCACTCGAAACGATGACGCTGCTGCCGCGCTGTTCAGCTAAACTACTCCAGTCAAAATAGCATTTTAATAGACACAGCAACTAAAAAAGTAGTAAGAACACTGGAATCGGATGTACCCGACAGCACAATACGCGTTTACAGTATAGTGAATCCAAAACATGTCCCCTATCATTACAAATAAAATATTTTAAGATCATTTTTACCATCAAATTTTTCCAGCCCGATAGTACTTTTTTGCGCGATTTTTTTAGAAGGCCGGTGATTTGAATAAAATAAAATAGAGATTTATTTCTTTTCACTCAAAAAATCTAAATATTTTATGCTCAATATTGCTTATATTTAAAAGAAGAGTCAAGAGGATGACCAAAATGACATCAAATATGAATAACCGATTCATTATGAAAAATGTGATGGGAGTTTAAAGTATGGGAGCTGTGCATCCGAGATCTTTTCATTGTTTTATTGGCAATCAGAACTAAAAATTACAGAGATGCTTATAGAGATTTGCGAGTGCCACAGCCACAGTGACCATTATAAAAGATTATACCACTTTATCGAACGCGCGTATCCGATAGCAGGACAATGCATAATTCCAATATACTCTCTTCACTTGGTGATCTAGTGTAAACAGAAATAAAATTAAAAAAAGAACAAAGTAACTGCTACAGCGAGTCGACACGACGACCTGGCTTTATGACGCTGCAACATGTGAAAATACTTGAGGAGAAGAAATTACAAGCACACGCTTTTCTAATCTAAGAACCTTTTGCTGCATGTCAAAAAAATTTTTTGACAGCGGGTTGCGGGCCGGGCACAAATCTTTATTTTGTGTTTAATGTTCGCGGCGAGTCCAGGGTATAAAACCAAGTTAGCTTCCTCTGCCCCAAAGCAAATACTATTCGCAACGCCCTGCTTGGCGGCTCTGACTCTGATGCTCTAATGCTGCAGTGTTGTTGCTGTTGATGTTCGTGTTTACCCTGCTGCTGAGGTGCCGAGCTGGTGCGCATTTAGCTCAACGCTTGACTTACCCTTACCCCATTTATTTGGGTGGGTGTTTGTGTAATGAGCAACTGTTTACTGCTGTCTGAAGTTGGCAAGTGTAGTGCTCATCATGACAGCTGTAAATTTGCCAAGGCGAAGATGATTTATAATTGTCATAGACTTCCTGGTTATGTTACTTGAACTGGCGACTCAAAAGCACTGTAAACTGCATGGCATAGATACATGCAAGCACTTTTGTTCGTAATCGCACATGGCATATACATTTCAGCCCCTTGGTTGTTGTTGGGGGCATCATCAGCTGTGCCAAAACAAACAAAGTCTGTTATGTGGCACTACTTAGCTTGAAGAGCAGCAGCTGTTACTATTCAGTTGGACTGTTATAGTTAATAATTGTTACAAATTGCTAAGTTTACTACGATAAAGCCGTTTTCCAAATTATGAAATTGATTTATTTTATTCTCATAAAATTTATATGTGCGATACTCTGGAGTAATGCCTGAATCTATTTGGGCGTTCTTAGACATTAAGTTCATACGTAGCATGATCGATTGCATGACATACTCTATAAATAAGTCGACGTTCATAAAATTTCCTGCAATAAAAACAATAGTAAATAAGCCAGCGAATTACGAAACTGTGGCCCGGCCAGAGACAGTCGATTGCAATTAATTTAATTACAATTGCATGAAAACACACGCCACGCCCCCTAATATTTTAATTAGTTTTAAATGCGCTTCATTACAACAGAGGAGTCGAATCAGTGAAGCGTTGCTGGTAGCCCGCACCTCCTCTTGGCCAACAGAAAAGTATGCGAAAATAGTTCAATTTAACGAGGGCCATTTATATTTTTATTGACTACCAGTCGACAAACTATTTATGGCGAGTTCTGTGGCGCAATTTTGAAATTCGGCGCAGCAGAAGCGCCGCCGGCACAGACATGTGCGATTGGAACTCGGATTTAGCTTTGGTTTTGCATAGCTGCATTTTCGACATTAGTTTGCAATTTGATGGCCCAAAGCTGTCACGCCGGAAAACCGCAGAGGAAAAAAAATTTAAGGCAGCAACACATTTGCAACATTTTGACTTCTCGTCAAAAGTGGCGGTTCCACGGCACAGACAATGTTTGCTAAACAGGCACACGTCGAGCCACCGAACAGACTTGAGTTGAGGTCTCAGCCTCAGCCTCTGACATATTCCTTGTTGACGGCGCACGACTTGGCTAAGGACGGCCGCCGTCTCTGCGTCTGACTGGCACGGATTGAGGGCATCATTATGATGTGACTGTGACTGTAACTGCAGCGAAAACGGCGATGGCGACGGCAACCTTTCGGGAGGGGCTACATAAACATTTTCATTTTCGTTTGGCATAGAAACGTCGCCGGTTGGCACATTTATCAAAAAATGCCTTACTGACATTTGCAAGCCACTTGAAGTGGGTTACCAGTGCAGCTTTTTTTTTATTTTTTTTTTTTTTGTTGTCCATGTCCAGCACTAAGCTCATTAATTTTATTTGTTTCAAACAGAGATTGTTTTGAGCATATTGCTGCCGCCTTTGGGCGAAGCGACGTGGCGATTTCTCAATACGCAATTTTATAGCCATCATTGAGAAATGACTCAAAAATGTACAGCCCCAATTGCCAATTAGAGATTTTCTAAATCAAAGGGCGGCCCTCTAATAGTATCTGCCCCAATCATAGCATTAATAATGTTTTTTGTTTTCTTTACGATTTGTTTGCAACAAGCAGGCCACTAAATCAATTAACGCCTGCAGCTAACTAGCCGAGATAACGAGCCAAAGCTAAAAGCAAATTATTTTGACATTTGCAACCGCAATACGCCCGACCGCCCGTTGCCTCTGATGTAATCGCAGCCTGGCATCGGCCTGGAAACAAAAACATTGGCGTTGGCCGCAAATATGTTTTATCGCATTTATTATCAGTTGCACAAAATCGTCTATAATTGAAAAACTGTTAACTAGATTAGCGGCCATTAAAGACGAACGCGTTTTGGCCCGCGCCAGTCGACAGCTAAACTAAATGGCGGGCGTTGCATTTGGCAGCCAGTTTATTGGCTGACCAGATACGTCATTCACCCAATCGGCTAGTTTAAAGCTACAGCACTTAGTTGCAGTTGCAGTTACCAAAATGGTGCTATTGGTAAACACCAGTCACATAAATCAACAACAGCTGCCCGAAGGGACATGCTCTCCATTTTCGATTTTGTTTATTTAAGTGCATTCAAATAAGCCTTTTTAAATTTTGTTTTCTTTAGATCTAATTAAGTTGTTTATGTGGAATTTGCGACCATAAAATTATGCAAATGCCGCCGCACACTCAAGACAGACTCGCTTCATGCATTTTTACATTGGTAATTTGCGCTCTGGCGCCCTGAGGGGCTACTAGATAACTCGTAAATCACAAAGTTGGGATTTCTTCAGCATTTCAATAGTGCTGGCGTGAGCGTCATGCGAGGGTGGAGCGCATGCTTTATATTTGCATAAGGAAAAGATATTTTTTTAATATGATATGAAATACTTAAAATATGTTAATAACTTTAGTTTAATTAGAAACCAATAAATGAATGAATTGACATGCACAAAACTTGCCTTTTTATAGAATATTAAGAATGAGCGGAACACTTAGTATAGCTAGATATTTTATTAACATTTTAAAAAAACTACAGCGGTGCTTCATAAAAGTTCTCATGATCATTAAAAAGCGCATCATGTATTTTTAATTGTCATCAACGCATGACATGAGGTAGTCTAAAACTATACGCGCATTTGATTATTTGATTTTTACGATGGCTCCTTCTTGGTTCGTGGTCAGCTCTGTCAACTGGCAACTGGCAACTGGCAACCGCCGATTGTCGATGATGACGCTGGGTTTGTTTGCTTGTTTAGTGCCCACACACGCACATAAAGATGTCAACGCTTAACTTATCAAGCGAGTGAGGCGAGCGGCGGCAGACGACGCCAACGATGCTGACGTTAATACAATAAAAACTACAATAATTTCTTGTTTGAGTTTTATTTGCGTGTCGTTGCTGGACACACAAAATACAAATACAAGTAGCGCCCACCGTTGGCCGTTTATCAAACAACAATAAACTGTAATTTATGAAAAATGCTTGTAAAATGACGATAAAACAAGTGCCAGCTAGAAAAACGTACAGACAGACCGAGAGTCGGACGGACGGAGAGACGGACGGAGAACGGACGCTGCAGCCATTGAGACTACAAACACGACGACAACGATGATGATGATGACATGGACATGGACATTGCTGCCAGTCTTGTACAGGGGCAAAGCTTAAGCCCGAGCCATAGCTGGAAGTGTACGAGAATGTGGGTGTCTCTGTATGTGTATGTGTATGTGTATGTGTATGTGTATGTGTATGTGTATGTGTATGTGTATGTGTATGTGTGAGAAGCGAAGACAAACAATTCATTGTATGCAAGTGTCTCGTGGTCGTGGCTTGGGGTCTGCGATCCCAGCTGCATCTTCACTTTGGCCTGCACATTTGACCATTGTCGACACGCTTGTTTTGTGCGCCCAGCCAAGTGGGCAGCCAGTAGCGGCAGCTGTTTTGGCCCAGTCTGGCGACAGGTCAATCCAACCAAAAACTGTCCAAACCGAAACTTTTGCTTTCGTACTCTGACGTTGGCGAGCTCTTTATCTATTTGTGTTGGACAATGTTAAATAATTGCATATTAATTGAGTGCATAGAAGGCAAAGAGTATTGCAAGTCAGCTATTAAAAACGCTGACATTACAATTTGGGCAGCCATTTGAAAAGGCAGCCATAGTTCTTAGCCAGGCTAGGAGACGATAAAATGTGGTTGTGAATATGAAAACTGTTATAAGAATTCAATATTTCAGCAACTGACAGGTGAGAAAAGTGTCGATTTACTCAAATTTTTTGTTTCATATTATTTTGAGCAATAAAAAAAATATGTACCCGGCGCAGTTTGAATCACATATTGGATAAATATTTATTTTTGCCGTTGACATATCGTGTAGATTTTTAATCGTTTTCATTTTCAATGTAATTCAGAACCGCCACTGACAATTTACCTCATAGCAATTAGTCATGGAAATTTGTTGACTATTACGCGCGATGGAGGTCGATAAGGCAAAAGTCCCTTAAACAAATAGAGACAAGTTTCATTCAGTTTACCAGGTCCTGTCCGCGTTAGTCGCGGATTAGCACAGACTTTTGCTGGTGGCGTTTGCAGTAAGTGAAAATTCTCCAAATACTTAAAGCTACCATCTTACACCTTGTTGTTTTGTTTGGCTTTGTGTTGTTTTTGCTTTGTTTGTATCTCTGGCAAATAAAAATAAATGCAAATCGCCTGCCAAGAAGCCACCGCAGAGGCACGACAAACGGCACGAAGACTCAATTCGGCCTCAGAAATGAGGTACAAGCAGGGAAACCGCAAGAAAACAACAAAATTATGTAAAAGCCTGGCAACAGGCAGCTAACAAATTGTGGCCTAGTCCCCGTTGAGAAGTTGTGATGCTGTTGAGGTACGGCACCATGTCTCTTACCCTTTGCTAGGTTGTCCGTCTGTCTGTTTGGCCCATTCTATTAACATAAAACGAAGAACTATACGCCATAATAAAAGACTTTACTTGCAGCAACATAATACAAATTTGTAAGCACGATTTTTCACAACTTTAGCGGGAGAGCCAACACCTGAAATATCGGTAAAAGTAACCCAGGCAATAAATTGTTCAACTAATATGTTCATAGATGTAAAAAACCAAGTAAATATTATTTGTTTCCATAAAGTCATATATTTTATACACATTCTTTTAATAAGACAAGGAGAATACAATAGTTAAGCCTTGTCCCAAACTATAATTGATATAATAGCTGACAACACTTAGAAAATCTGACGGACTCATATATTTTTAAGACGGGATTTTGCATTAGCCATTGGCGTACACATAATAGAAAAGAAAAATATAAAAAACAAATTTATGGCGCCACGATTTGTTGACAAATTTCTCACAACACGATCCATAAATTATGTGGCCGTGACCGTGGGCTGCCTGTGGAAAAGCTGAACTAGCGATGGCAGCTCCGGTCGATCTGCCAGCCGCACGACATGTGGGCCAATTTGGAACCGTAATCGTGCAATAGGTGTCACTGCCGCCGAGTGCTGACACTATTTCGCTAGCCTAGCGCTTATAATTTGTTGCAAATTATTTGATATCGCTGCGCCAAAGGTCGATGAAACAAGAAATTGTTGATTAAACTAAAATTTACTTTGCGACCCTAAAATTTTTTTGCAGCTCTAACTTTCTCCTCGACTGAGGCGAAGACAAGCGCGGGTGTTGTTTTTATTGTTGTTGTTTTTGTCGTCATGAAGGATCAGTGGAGATGGTCATCATGTTTTATTGCACACATAAAGAACGCCGAATGAACTCTGGCATGCGGCAAACAGAACATGCAAGAAAATAATCTTTGCATAAAATCCTACAGCCCCTACCCAAGGAGTAGTTTCGGTTGGTAGGTTAGGTAAGACTTCTGCCTTTTTTAGGTCAGATGTATACATTTTATGTGGCAACCAACAGAGTATAAAATATGGTAAACACGCAGCACACAACATTTGAATTAAAGTTACGTATTCCATTTTATTTTGTTTTTTTCACTTGAACCAACTAAATAATAAGGTAGCATTTTAACCAAACATACTATTGTCTATAATAGCTCCCGCCATCCCCAGGTAATTGTGACTTTTTTAAAAGCAAGCAACGAATGACGTGCGTCATATTCAGCAAGGTTTGTATCCTATTTTTTCGACAGTCCTTTGCCGCAACTGGTTCTCGTCATGTGGGTCAACGTTAATGAAGCCCTCGCCGTAGACATTTATCAGCTGTATGCACTGGTGCTGCAGATCATCAAAGGGAGAAGCATTTTTTATTATAATCCAAGCGGCCTGGAGTGCAGCTGGCAACAAAACTTCACCAACCAGCCGCAGTGGGTGTGGCATACCCAAATGCCCTATACCCTACTGAAGGAGAGACACAACAGTGAGCTGTTTGTTTTGGCCTGCTTGCCGGAAAGCTTCGACGTTAATGCGCTGGCTGGTCTATCAACTAGTCTAAATCATTTGAGGAGTGTACCTGTCCTTATTGAGCTGGCGACCGGAAGTCCCAGCCTCAGCTCAAACTTGGACTCGATGTTAACGCAAATTTTAACGTATTGCCAGCAAAGCAGCATGCTTAATGTGGCGATCTACTTTCAGCGCGGGACAATGCCTTTAACTTTATACAATTTCGTGGCATTTCCGAATTTTAAGCTACTGAAACGGCGGGTGACCAGTTTGAGCGTAACTGGAAGTGGTAAACTGTATCCTCACCAGTTGGACAATCTTAGAGGCTACGCAGTGCGCGTCATACCCGATTGTTCTGAGCCAAATACGATTCTCTATCGCAATGCAAGGGGAGAAACTCGTATCTCGGGATACATGTGGCATTTCATAGAGACATTTGCTGAGAAACTGGGTGCTGAATTGACTGCGGTGCACCCAACGTGGCCGCTAGGACGTAATTTGGGGGAGCTGTATATGCTAGAATTTACCAGAAACGGCAGCGTGGACTTCGGACTAATACCTGTGCAGGTGCGCGACAGATTTTCGAAAAGGTGAGCAACGGCTCTCAAAGTGTTCGAGCTTACTCGTTAATTAAGAAGCTCTTAAATTATAGAAAGAATTTATTGTGAATTTAACACCTTTTTTACAGATATTACCAATACTCATATCCGATAGTGTATGGGAGTTGGTGCATTACGTTGCCATTGGAGCGGCCCATAGAGGTGCGTGCAGTGTTTGGACACATTCTGACAATCAAGGCACTGGTACTACTCCTCATCGCCTTTAGCTGTCGCTATTTGCTGGGTGCTGTTCCTTTTCCGGTCTGTTTGCGTTATTGTTGTCGTTGTCTGCGCCTTACTCCTCGGCTACTGGCTTTACTGGTCGCCTGTGCTTGCCAGGCTCAACTCTTTTCGCTAATGATACATTACCCTAGGCAACCACCAATTGACAGCTTTGATGCTTTACTTGCCTCAAACTTGCGCATATTTGGAATGCGTTCCGAATTCCAGAGCTTGGATGATGACTTTAAGGCCAGATATGCGGCGGCATTCAGGCTAACAAGCAATGTGAGTGAGCTTTTTTTAAGGCGAAACAGATTCAACACCAGCTGGGCCTATACGATCACAACGATTAAATGGGTTATAATGGCCTCCCAGCAGAAGTACTTTCAACGTCCGCTCTTTCGCTTTTCGGAGCTATGTTTGAGCCCAACTTATCCCTACAGTATCCTGTTATCCGATGAGTCTATATATCGTGAAGCGCTTATGCTATATACAATGCGGGTATACGAAACTGGCCTATTACTGCACTGGATGAATCATGGTTTTATTGACATGTTAAAAGCCGATCGGATGGAGCTCAAGGACTACAGTACTCCTTACCAGGTGCTGCATATACGCCTAATGGACTTTCAGTTTGCCTGGCATTGTTGTGGTGTCGGGTTACTTTTAGCCCTGATCGTGTTTGCTGCTGAGTTGCTGCGATTCTACATCAATGTATGTTTGGATAGCTTGTAGAATGGAAGCGTCATTGTTGCTTTGTGGCATATAAAACCGAATGCAAATTGGCTGTCAAGAAACCACCGCAACATCACGACGAACTGCACGAAGACCCATTTCAGCCACAGAATTGAGGCGCAACCACAAGAAAACAACCAAATTATGCGAAATCCAGGCAATAGGCATAAAATGAATTAAAGCCTAAAACTAATCCTAACACCTTCTGTTTAATCGAGCAATCTACAGATAGATTCTATTTTAAAAAGTTTCAATACAAAAGTGTCCATACAAATATATGTATTGTTATTAATTTTTGAATGTATGTATATGTATATGAAAATACTTTCAAGATATTTTGCATACGCATATTATCACATGCAAGAATTTATTTATGCTCTGCAATCACAGAATGGCATAAGGTTCGCCTTTACCTTGGAACATGTCGTATGACTCACTGTCAGACGTTGACCGCCCTGGTCGGCGTGGTCTGTCTGTTCACCGCGTCATCGCTGTGGTCGTCCAGGTGTTCAATTAAATACCGACGTTGACCTTAATACTCGAGCTGCTGTAAAAGACTGCCAGAATTTTTGACAAATTGTCGTCGAATGTGCGCAGAAATCAAGTTTATGGTCAATTTGCTTGAGCAACTTTTAAAAAATATTTATTTACACGCACATATAAATACACACTCACACACATGCCACCACACACATAAGTGTGCAGAATAAGCTTACGAATCTCTTTGATTTCAACTCTATCACAGTGTCTGCTGTGGAAGAAAGTTGCACAAAGCTGGCATTAAAATACCAAAAATAGTCAACGGCCAATGCAACTGCCAATTCCAAGGTGTTAAAATACTAACGTATGCATTAAAATTGCTGATGAAGCGTCTTGTGGTCTGGCTGGATTGTAGGATTACCAAATATTTGCGACTGCTGCCAAAAGTCAAAGGAAATCAATCAAAATGCCACAATCCACAACAATAGCAACAACTACGGGCGCCAAAAGGCAACAAAAGACAACGGCAGCAACAACAACAGCATCAGTAACAACAACAACTGCAACTGCGGCAACACACGCCACCGACAGAAGCGACAGTCTGACGTGTGCCTAAGACGCTTAGTGGCTGCCTGCCAGACGGCGGCTGCTGGCGTACCGACAGACAGCCCCTCGTCTCTAAGTGGACAACAAAACGCCTCCAACACTTTTGGGCGCGAAAAATGTGTTGCCATTGCCGGCGATGCTGCTGCTGTTGCTATTGCTGTTGCTGCATTAAGTTTCCCGGACCAAGTGTTTGCCAAGTGCTTTGGCTGACTGGCTTCGGGTACACCATGTTGCAGTTGCAGGGGCGTAACGGCTTTTATACTCCAACTGCGACTCGAACTGCAACTCAGCCTCGTGTGATGCATATAAAATAAATAAGCCAACTTTGATCTTCATTTGTTGTTGTCAAGAGGCTGACATGACTCTGCCATTGCCATCGGGCTTGACACATATTTGCATAGTTTAGTCGAGAACAAAATGGCAGCGCCTAAATGTTGACAAGTGTCAGTCTGGCAAAGGCTTCGCGGTTTGCGATTCTCGAATCTTGGACTGCTGCATCTGCTGCTGCAGCCTCGCATCGCGTCGTGAATAAATTTGCATGTGGTCGCATCTCACGCTTGGGCCAAAGATTCGGCATATATTTTGCGGTTGCGGCAGTGAAATGCTTTCGATATTTCGATTTTTCGAGCGCACCTTTATGGTCTATTATACTAACGGGAATGCCCCGAGAGCAAGCTGGCCGATCGTCGACGTCGGCAATAATAAGTAAATTGATTGAAATGTGCGATATCATGTTGGCCGCTATTGAACGGATATGGCCGACCCCACCCCGCAACCAGACTCTACACAATTTTGTGGTAGCGCATTCAATATCGATTTCGTTTTACGCCTGTGGCGCAGATACGCAGCCGAAGATAGAAGAGTGGGCTTGGGTCACCTGGTTGGGTCGCTGCCAATGCCACGCACGCGGGGTGCGGCCTAGCCCATGACGCCCACTCAGTTCGCCCAACGGCCAATCAGTTAAGGTCGGGGTCGGGCTGCCCCAATGTTGACTATATGCATTAAATAAATCATTACCGTATTTGCAGCGGCCTAAAACAGTTGCCCTCGCCTTTTATTGCCGAATTCTGAATTCGCTTATTTCATTTATTAATTTTAAATGAATTAAAATTGAATATTTAAGATTTTTGAGAACATGGAAGTTCGTTAATTTAATTTAATTTAATTAATTTGGTTTCTCGCTTTAATATGGTATTTGATTTGAGAGTTCCCTTTCGCTGTTTTTAAGCCAGTTTGTACTGGAAGTCTTTTGATGTGCGTGTGTATGTAGTATCAGCAATTTGCAAAGCAGCAGCCACAACAACAACAACAATAGCGGCAGCTACTTGGCGACATGTTGCTGGCGTGTAATTAGCATGCTAACTGGCCGGCAGCTAAGCTGACTTTTTGGCCAGCTTACACAAAAAACTGGCGCACCTGCAACATTTGCCGTTTCCGCCGCCACCGCCACAGACACCGTCATCTCAAATGATCTCATAAAATGCTACTTAACACGTCGTTGCTGCTGTTGTTGTTGGTCGGCACCTTAGTCGCATGTTAAACTCAACAGTAATGATAACTCTTTGGCTCGTGTGTGCAACTGACTGATCGTGTGAACGTCTGGCTGCCGATTTTTATTGACTTTCCATTGATTGCTGCCGAGCAGCACAAATTCAACATTTGCCAGAAAAAAATATATATAATTCGTTTAAACATCGCCGGCTTTTTGGCACATGCGTAATTAAAACACTGTAAAAAGTCGCGAATTGTGTTAACCAGGTAAAGTTTTTTGTTGACGCCGCTTGTGATTTTTGTAATTTTTTGTGTGCGCTGCAGTTAGACGCTTTTATATGGCCAATGCGTGCTGATGTAATGTATTTTAATGTATTTGATTCTCTGTTTTTTCTTATTTATTTCAAATTCAAATTTATAATATTTTTTTCTCGACTTTTTAATGGACTATTTCAGTGCACATGCAAATATATGATTTCCTGCCTGCTGGCCGCAACAACAGCATTAACAACAACAACAACAACAATTGCAACCACTGCAACAACCGTAAATGCTTCACTCCATAAATAGGCAATTTTCGTTTGGCCGTTTAACGCCAACACCAAAATTGGCGCATGTTTCGAGCTGGTCTGCAACGAGTCGAATCGATTATCGTGCACTTAACACCAAGCAGCTCTTTAACCTGTGCATTGCTCTGGTTTGGGCCACGTTGGGGCAGTGTTACCCTTAAAGGTTTTTCTGTAACAATTTTGAAAATATTTTCAATCAAAAACTAGGCGGTAACTGCACCATGTACTAAGCGTTGATTGCTCGGCACTGGATTGCTGCATTGCTGCATTGCTGCACCGCAGCACGCTGCACTCGAACCTGATTGAAAAATACAGAAACCTCAGCCAGAGCCGCAATCAAGGCCAACACTGGCATCATTATCAGCTTCAGCGTCAACTTCGGCTTCGGCTTTGGCATCGGCATCGGCATCGGCTTCGTGCTGATTATCAGCATGTGCACTGGCTGGTCGACAACGACGACGACTTCGCCGCATGTGCTTTTGCCCTCGATCCATAGACCAAGATCATAAATAGCAATAAGCCAAGCCAGACAATGTCTGCTAACTGTTTCAGGCAATCAATCAATCCATCTAGCCAAGGCAGCGCCGACTGCAGCTGCTCAGTTGACGCCGACAGCATTTCGCGAGCCGCACGCTGCCCATTTGGAAAGTTCATTCAGTTGCGCTTCAGTTTTTCCTCTATTTTTATTTATTTTGTTGTTGTTGTTGTTCGAAAACCAAGTCTGCTGCTGCATTATAAAACGTGATCGATTGATTTGTGCGATCGCAGCGGGTACAACGGGGCAGCGGCAACGGTGGCTGCAGCGGCTGCAGCTACAGCTACAGCTGGAGCGCCGGTTGCAAGTTCAACGAGACGATTGACTGACTGACTGCTGACTAGATAATTGTAGCGTTCTGCCGCTGACGCGACTTTTTTTTTATTATTTTTGCGCTAAACAGCTGGAGCAGCGAGAGCAGCCAGCAGAGGAGGCCGTGCTGCCACATAGCTAAGGCATGCAGCGCATTCCACTTGGCTTGGCCAGCTGCTTCCTCCTCATCTCCTTCATCGCATCTCCTTCTCCGGTTTCCTGCTCGCCAGCGTCTGCTCTCGCTGAAAGCGGGCAATCGTCAGGCTGACAGTTGGCCCAGTCACAGAATTCTGCTGGCCGCTGTCGGCATTGCATTTGATGATTAATGATTGTTGAAACGCGAACAAAATTATGATTAAATAAGTAATTGTAGTTAAACAAAACGGCAATATCGATGGCAATGGCGATGGTGACGACGTCGTTGACGACGAGCACGATTGAACCAAAATGGCCAGCAAAAAATGCTAAGCAGCTAGCGATCGGGACTCGGCTAAGTGCAGCGGCTGTGATTGCTGAAAAGCAGTTGGATCAGTTGCAGCTGAAGATGGAGATGAAGATGGAGATGGAGACAGCGCTGACGTTGCTGTGAATGATCTTGACTTTTGCAGCGCCATTCAATTAGTTAAGCACAGCCAGACTGCTTAAGACATAGGCAATTTTTGGCGACTTTGCTTTGTCGAGGCCTAGGTCAATGCTGGCAGCATTATTGTGGATTGGCCGGTAACTGCTTAGGTGGTCCAGTGCTTATCTTAAGGTTTGAAACTGTTTTAAAACAGACCACACATTGATATATTCTCATGCTTACGCTCTCACAGGCAATCAAACACACATGCAGTAAGTAAAGCACGATATATGCAGCGAATGAAATAACTTAGCACTCATAATAAATTCAAACGCTCGGCAATTAAATCGTAAATTTTTACAACTACAAATTTACAGTTATTAAAAACATAATTTGTTGTTGCTGCCTGCTATTATTAATTACGACAACAGTTTGGTGTCACGCTGAAAAACAACGGGCAACACAGGCGGTGGCAGCGGCGGGAACGTCGTTTGTTGCATTTGTTAAATAAGTAGTCGAAACGAACGAAAGAGTTAGGCTACGAACTTGAGTTCAATCAACATTTTAAATTTAAAAGCATTTGTTGTTGGTACCGTGCTCAGCAAGTCATTGGTGCATTGGCACGTTTTTGTAATATGTGCCTCGACACTGGCGAGGGCTGCCAATAAAGTTCCAAAAGTTTAAATTCACGCTTATAAATTGAAATATTTTTCAGCTACTTATTGTACGCCTATCTTTGTAGACAGTGGAGCACGTGTTACCTCCAATAGACTTCATTGCTAATCGCCCATATTTACCAATGTCGTTCGTTCGTTCGCTTGGCTTTGCCCAATCGATGCTTATCGCCAAATGTGTTGAATGCTTGGCGAGCGCGCAGCCGTTGCAAAAAATTAATTAGAACAAAATACAAAACGCTCAAATATTTACAACAATGGGCGTGCCCGTTAGAAGCATTTTGTGTATTTGTTTTGGCAAACAATTGGCAACAATTTGTGGCAACAACTGCCAGTCAGAGTCGCAGTCAAAGTCACAATGCTCAGACAGGCATGACGATGTGGCAGCCGTGGCGCTATCGCGATTTATGTTTCTATGAATTATTTGTTAAATTGGCTGCCCGCACATGTGTGTTCCTATTGACGAAAGGTTTTGCAGGCCAATCAAAAGGCTGTCGCTGTCCGGGACTCCATCTCTGTTTGCTGGCAAACCAGTTTTTAGTAAAATTTCCAACTAATTAGGCGTGGTGGCTTTTAATCAAAACGATTAAAATGCTTTCCGACAATATTTTTCCACGCCTAATCAAAGACTTTATGCCATTTTTTGCATTGCGCTCATGACAGCTGCAATAACTGCCAGAGTCGAACCTGAAGCTGAAGCTAAAGCTGTAGTTGTAGTTGTAGCCAGTGGATGAGGGAAGGGGAACGGGTGTGGCTTTGCCATATCAAATTGTGCTACAATTTATTAAAAACGAAATATGTGCAAGCCGGGTGAGCCGGGCGACGGTACACACGAACGATAACAAGTTGTCGAACCAGATGTCAAAGCGATTTGCAAATATTTGACAAGCGCAAAACACCGACACCGAAAACCCGAAGTGCGCCAGGGCAACAAGTTGGGAATATAAACGATCATTACCAGCGACTGGATGTGGCTGGAAAATACATGTAGTTGTGTACACATATTTACATGTGATTCACATTTGGGATGAGAGCAGAATCGGCTAATATTTACTAGAACATAAGGTTTTTTTCTTATATATGTTTCTAAGAAACTGTAATTGAATTGTACATACAATATTGCATACAATATATTCAATACATCCTTAATACAACTCCGCACATACGTGTTTAATGCCTTTTAGCCAACTATCAGAGCCGATCTTTTTTAAGGCATCGTCACAGCGGCGTCAACATAATAATAACATAAAAGTTTATTTTATTTTTATTTTCAATTTAATTTTATTGAAAATCATCAAAAATATCATGTTAAAAATGCAGGCGCGTGGCTAGCGACGGGTGAGTGCTGAGGGAATCTTGTTTTTGCAAAGCTCCGAAGGGAAAACAAAATTTAATACAACATGAGGCGACGGGACGGCAGCGACGGCGGCGCACGCATTAAAACCGCAGCAGAGCCGGCATCGCCCCTGCCTGCTCCCTCTTTGGTAACCTTCGCGGCCGTTGCCACCGGCCTGGGCTGGCCACTTTTCGGCCATTGTCAGCTTCGAAAAATCTGATAAGTCGCATTATAAGAACATAAAAACACCCAAACCAGAAAACGTAAACGAAACATATATGAGGGAGAGAAAATAATTTCGGCCTGTCCTCCCGGCTCGGTGTGGCTTGGCATCGCCCAGGCTGAGGCTCAGGCTGGGGCACGGGCACGGGCACGGGTTCGGGCAAGGCACAGTCCGATCAGCAACAACAAGGCCGAAACAAAAATATGCAGCGTACATGTTGTTTTTGTAACTGTTGTTGTTACTGATGTTGTGGTCGCTAAAGCAAAGCAATCCAAACCGAAGCGAAAATATTTGGGGCCATGCCACGAAATGAAGTTGCAACAAGATACTGTACTTTACTTAAGGGCAAGTAGATGCACAACTGATACATGGACATGGGACTTGATTTCGCCTTTATAGGTATTTCTTCAGCTGCTCGCATCGTTCGCGTTTAATTTCTTGTGCAAACTTCGGGCCACTTGATGGGGCGTGTTAAGCCTTACGTCTTACGAATGGGCTGCGTCAGCGTCAGCGGCAGTGGCTGCGTTGCATGCTGCAACTGCCCTCATTAACTTCGACAAGGATGCCAGAGGATATGGAGAACATGGGCCCTTCCATTGTTTTTTGTTGCCTCATTGCCGCTGTAAATCTGCATTACGTGCGCATCATTTTGAGGTGTTCAATTAAAGTTCGACGAAACCAGGGCTGGGCATTCTCAATGCTTGTGTGGCTTTTAATTACACTCGCACACATGAAACTAACTCCAGCAGAAGGCACAAGTCACTGCTGGCAGTGGCCACCGAATAGCCAAATAATAAAGCAATATTCAATTTAAAATACTTACTCAACCTTCTGATTGGCAGAGGGGGATTATCAATTGTGCCTTTAAAAAAAAATATTTAAACGAATTTTATTTTGTGTTATTCGCTTTTTTTTAAGAAATTATTAACTTAATTTTTGGACGCCAGCTGTTTATGTGGCTTATTCACTTGACTGTTTATTTATTTTTAGCCGACTTCATATGGTGAAACTGTAAAACGCCTTTGGCCTCGCCGGTCTTATTCCACCTCCACCATCAACTTAATGTTCATCTACAACTCTGATTGATGCCGTCCACAATAGCAGTAACAACAACAAACCATTTGGCTTGATTTATTTTTAGCTTATTTATTTGTTATTTTCTTTGATGAAGCGGCCAAAAGCCTCGATAGATGATGTAGCACATTGAAGTGCATTTGAAAATCATTTAACATTTCTAAGCTGAGCTCCCAAACATTTTGA
This sequence comes from Drosophila micromelanica, assembly GCA_004143825.1. Taxonomy (NCBI): domain Eukaryota; kingdom Metazoa; phylum Arthropoda; class Insecta; order Diptera; family Drosophilidae; genus Drosophila; species Drosophila micromelanica. Next base: position 3,065 of record SCDY01000125.1, on the reverse strand, counting down.
ATGTTAATCAATTAAGTCGATTTGTTTGGCCCATGTTAAGCATTTAGGCCTAATAAGCAGCTATGCGGAACTGCAAGCTTGTCCAAATTTTTTCGCCAGTAGACTAATTACTTTGGCACTCAGTCACCAGAGAGCACTTACTTTGGGGCCACTCGGCATGCTTTCATCTCACTGGCATGCATCGCCAGCCAAATCCAGCCAACTGCCAAAGTCATGAGGCATTTTATGGATGTGGATGTGGCAATGGCTGTGGGTCAGCGACAAAAGCCACCCGGACGGTCAGTTGGCTGGTCAACCTACTTTGGCAGCACGCCACCGAGTCAGGCTGCAGCCACAAAAGGTGATGATGAGGTTGATTACTTGGACTTGTATTGGCGACTTTCCTTCTAAGTTGAGCTGTACAAATAATCAAAATTTTTAGCGCGCGCTTTGTAGCATTTAATTTGATTTTCAGCACGTTTCGACTGAAGCGGCTTGTCTTTAATTGAAACCGATTATTGGACTTTATTTCTAGCCGAATTGCACTTAGCTGGGTGTCAAAATAAGCGCACGTTTCTGGACCAACTTTCACCCATTTTCGCTAGGGCAGTCGATTGAACTGGTTGTTGCTCATTTAATTTGCTCACTTAATGGGACAATTTTCAGAAAATTTGAAAAAATGGTTTTCAAAAATTCATCGATTTGAAATGTAGAAACGTATTTAATGAAAAATCACTACCAGAATGAATATCAAACATAAAAATCGGTTTAGTTTTGACAAATTTATGGGTGTTTCAAATATAAGACTTATGAGTCCAAAAGCTTTTCATGTCAAATTTTTTTTTTTAATTTTGGCATGATTTTTGACAAAAAATTTGACACTCAGAATCAGGTTAAATGTTGTGTTTATACTATTTTTAGTTATCAAAATCGGTTAAAAAGGCAATGTTGCAATGTAAAGCTTGGCAAATTTTTTTGCTCTAAAAGGTGTAGGGTAATTGTTTTTTTTTTCCAAAAATTATGGGTGTTTAGCAAGTATATTTTATGTTCAAATTTTTGTATCGATATTTAAAAGAGGTCATAAGTTATGTACAAATTTGTCAACTACAGCTTAAAAACTATGGGAGATATTGGATATCCTATTTTTGATGGCGGGAACGTTGGGGAATTCGAATGTTTTACTCTAGTACTTATCCCTTTTGAATCATAAGAACTATTAAAAAATATAATAACGATAACAATTACTTGGAAATCTAAACGTGCCCGAAAAAAAGACGGCGTTTAATCAACAAAAAGTTGCACACGCGCCAACATCGACATCATGGCTGTCAGCACTTGACCTAATGCCCAGACAATGGCTTTAATTTCGGGCTGTCCATTTGTAGTTTCAGTTTGAGCTGCGACGCGGGTGTGGCGCATCTTTTTCTCCTATTTTTTGTATTTATGATTATTTTTCTGTTTTGTTTTGATCTTTGCGCGTCTAAAAACAATGAAACCTTATAAGCAAATTGTCTGTCAGCACCACCACGATCAAGCTTTGAACCTCGGATTGTTGATGGCCTGGTCAAAATGCTTGATGCCCTTACAAATGGCGCTCTCGGATTTTGTTTTCGTTTTCGTTTTTGTCGGCGACGTCGGCGTCAGCGTGGGTCACCTTTCTGGGCGGCTTGACCTGACTTAAATGAAAAACCATATTTCTCTGAAGCTGGCCCCAGTTTTTGACGTGCGATCGATTGCGCCTGTCCGGGTGCTGCAGCAGCGCGAATTTGTTGCTGTCTTGGGCGTCTTTGGCCTGCCCTGGCCAGGCTTGACCTGATTTCGTTTTGAGGTTGGGCAGCAAAAGTCATGCACTTGCCGAGTCCGAGTCCAAAGCCAAAAGTTTATCCAAAGCGAAGTCTAAATCCAAATCCGAGTTTGCGTTCGAGTTGGATGTCTATGGGTATTTCCATTGGAAATTGCCTTCTAATTAAGTGCATTTCGTTTAATTAATTTAAACTAACTGTAAATTGGGCGCGGTGGCGTCGTCCGCAGACCAATATCCATTCGCTAGGCCCAGCAGCAGCAAGCCAACGAAGGCGAAGCAACAAGCTCGTTAAGACGACCAAATCGAGGGCCAAAGACGACGACCAAGTTTATTAGTTCGTGCCTTCATTTCGTAATTACTTCAATTGATTTTGCGCTGCTGATGGCAGCGGCAGTGGCCAAGTGCCAAGGGAGAAGAAGCCAACGGGATCTAACAAACGAATTGAACGGAACTAAACCGAACTCAACTGAACTGAACTCAACTCAACTGGAACCTCATTGCGACTCTTTGCGCGCTTCGTTGCCTTTGATTGTAAATCAGTTTACTTTGCCATTTAGAAGCATTTGTGTTGTTGTTATTGGTGGTTAAAGTGGTGATGGTGGCAGTGGTGGTGGTGGTGGTAGTGTTGCTTACCAGTTGCCAGTTGCCGTTTGTCTGCCTTGCTTTGCCTTGCCCTGCCTTACCTTGCCATGCTGAAAAGGTGAAATCACGATTTTCAAGTGCATCGCCATCGATATACAATGAGAACAAGCCAGGAACTGCCTGGCCGTTGAAAATTGTAACTCTAACTGTACAACAGGTTCAAAGTATCTCTTAACAGGTACGCCAGACAATGCTGCAGCCCCAAAAGGAGCTCCAAGTCTTGGCCAGATACTAGCATTTCGTAGTTGGTTTTAATTATCGCCAAGCATTTCAACGATTTCCTTCCAACCAAGCAAATAAATTTAAAATACTTGCTGGCTAACAAAATAGTTTAATTAGTGTTTTTTTTGGGTTCCACAGCGTTCGGGAACTCACTCAATTAGATCGAGAAGCGAAAGGCTGCCAAAATGTGTAAATAACTGGCTGGCATTAAGATCAGCATAAAAGCATAAATTGCATGTTACCCTGACGTGCATATTAAAAGTCACACAAAATACAAAAGAAAACAAGTAAGAACGTTGCAGCCGGGCGTTACCGACTGCGTTATACTCGTTCACATTCTTAATTATTATTATTATTTTAAAAAATTTCGATATTTGAGAATGGGGGTGGGGGTGGGGGTGTGAGTGGGGATGGGGGT